>RJWH01007176.1:0-43706 GCA_004363575.1 Solenodon paradoxus | reverse complement strand
GAAGACAATTTGTTTCAGTTACACAACTATATCACTCAAAGATGAACTGAATTCTCAGATGCACACAAATGCTAAGTGATCAAATGGCTTTGAGTGAAATTATAAGAATATTCTCTGGCATTTCCTCAGACATTACCAGATCGGCTCTACTCTAGAACATAAAGCAATCCATTTCAGCCGTACATTTCTCCTGAGACAAAGCATGTGTCTATAAAAAGCCCAAGCTGCTGATGGGAGGAAGGCGACCTCACATTGTGCAGAAACCAATAAAGCACTTTGAGTCTGGCAAAACCCCAGCCCATCAGGTTTCCACAGATGTTAGTTTTAGTAAATACAAATTCAAGTGCATTTGCCCAGAGAGCAGCAATGGAGGGTCACTGAATTCTGTGTTTATTTTGATGTGTGTTGGTCAACAAGACCTCATACTCTTCCAGACAGCTCTTCTCAGAGCTTTGTACCATTTTCTCTCCATGTTACTACCCACTTTTGTGACTCCTCCCCCAACCAACTTCAGTTCACCTCTTTGTATCTTCTATCTGGAGGGCTGGAAGTCTAACAGAACTTTTTAGGGGAAAAGACAGTAACTATTGCTTCTATAGAAGCAAAATCAGTCTTCACCGTGAGCAAGAAAGTGCGTCAGGAGGGGCACTGAAGACCTGGATCTAGTCCCAGCTCTGTCCCCAGCTGGTAAGGAGACTCGGGACAAGTCACTTCCCTCAGGGGCACGTTTCCTTGCCTGTAAAATGTGGAAATTATTTATTTGTAGAAACTTGGGAATATTATTTATAATCGATAAATGAGGTTGGGGGTTAGAGGCATAGTTATTTTGAAAATAATTTTTTAGAAAAAATTGAAATTTAAATAGTGAAATTTAAATAGTGCAGTTTTAAAGAAATTATAAAACTACTTACTCATTCAAAACAATGAAATCAACACACACACACACACACACACACACACACACGTCAGAGTTACCTGAAATCTCTTCTATTGGAATGAGATTATTTTTAGGACTTTTATCAGATAAATCTTTCTGAAGGCACCATTCCAAAAGAGAGTATTAACATTCCAAAATAACAGATAAAAGCTTGAGTTGCCCAAATATTGACCACCTTCTGTGCAATAAAAATAATCAGAAGCAAAGGTAAAAATTTAGGTGTCAAATTTATCTTGTGTCTGATCAGCCTAGTGAGAAAAAAAAAACTTGGTACCTAGAATTGGAATATCAGGATGCTGGGCCTGATTCAACAAGAGTCATACTGGTTGTTTTTCATCTGCTTTTTCCTCCCCCAACACACACACACACACACACACACACACACACACACACACACCTCATTTTCCTCTCTCCTTTGTCCTGTGCCCCTGGGGCTGACCACACTTTTTACCTAGTTTTGTAGTTGAAGTTGGTCAATGGAAATCACCAACAGAAGACAGGAGGGTGGGAGGAAAGAAAGTTGTATTTATTCCCCTCCCTTCTCCTTTCCCACTGGCATGTGATTTTGGCAGTTCCTAAATTGTTATTTGTAAAGTCACAGCTCTCAAAGGAAGCCCCTCTTCCAAAACTGTTGCTCTTACTGTTTCTGATAATATGAACTCCTCCTCCCCTGGCCCTTTCTGGCCAGAGAAATGTGAGTCCCTAGCAGCGCCCCACAGTGCCCTGTCAGTTCTCTTCAACCTGCTCCCATTGGTGTAAACTGTCTCTTTGTTCAAACTCTCTTTGGTTCCCCTGTTGTGTGCACCATCTGTTTCCTGCCAGGACCTGCCTCATAGAGTCTAGCCAGTAAACAGAGCTCTCTTGAGTGTTTAACACAGAACACCTTAATGCAGGGGGCTGGTTTCTCACATAAAGGAATTGTTGAATTGCCAAACAGGTCACTTAGCAAATCAGAGATAAGCAAAAGCAGAAAAACAGAAAAACAGAGGGAGAAAGGGAGCAAGTCATGAAAGAAGCACTGAGGAACTAGAGTCAACCAACGAAAGCAAGCATGGGGTGGGCCTGTCCAGCAAAGGAAAAGATATAGCTCCTATTGGAGATGTATGGAGGGAGGGGCCAGCCTCTTCTTCCTTCTACCCTGTCTCCCACCCATTTCTCCCACTGTCTTTACCAAGTGACTGCACCAAATGGATGCAGGAGCCTACACAGGAGGTTGGTCTGCAGGAGTCGATACCCTGCTATATAAAGCAGCATAGTGGAGGATAAAGAGAACAGACACAAAGCAAGTAAGTCCAGAACCAGCGCAATGGCTGTAACACCTTAGAACAGCTACTGTGTCTCTCTTTGTGTTCTTAGGTACAAGAGTAGCTAATGAATGCTTTACCTGCCTCATGAGGATACTCTGAACCAAGCCTAAATGATGGAGTGCACTGGCGCTTATGGGCCTATTCATTTCTAATACTATCACCTCTGTTCTCAGGGAACTACTTCTAGTGTAATTCTTCAACCCAAGAAATGCCTTTGCTAGAATAATTCTCCTTAACTGCCTAGGAATCTGTTTTGCAAAGAAAGGCAATTAAAACTCAGGTTTTAAAAATGCAATAATTTGTGACCTGGTTCTGTTGGCTATCAAATTGGGGAGTCTGCAGAGGGACCCAGCTCCTGTTTTTAGTAGTCTGGCTGGGTCCTTGAGCACATATTCCAAGTCCAGAGTGGTACACAGAGAAAGTGTGCACCCCTTAGCAATCTTTAGACAGTCTTTAGGGAGGGATAGCAGAAAGCCAGATGGAAAAGAGGCACATCTCTGCACAGGATTAACCTTCGCATCCCCTGGGCTATCTTGAAGTCAAAAGCCAAGCTGGGGAATCAGCTACCTGCACAGAATCAATGCCCCATTGGCAGGATACATTTGTTCAACACCTGCTCTGTTAGGAAGGTGAAAATTTTCTTTAGAACCTGCCTAATCCCTCTTTCATCTATTCTTTTCACCTGTTGGCCTCTTCTCAAATGATTCCTTTATTCCTTACTTCTTTGTTTTAATATCTATTTTGAGAGGGATCTGAGGTCATTCTTTGCATCACTGTAAATAGCCCCAGTAGTGGTTCTGGAATCTGGCTGCAATGGAATCATCTGGAGAGTCTGTGAAAATCCCAATGCCTTGGTGGGGGTGGGACCTAGACATTGATTTTTTTAATAACCCAGGGCCCAGATCTTAAACCTTGGTTCATAGGTTTTAAATAGCCCGCATCTTAGCTACATTAGCTGCCTGAGCCACAGGACCATGCCTATATATACATAATTTTTATTTGCAAAATAATATAATCCCATAGGCGCAGGTTCCCCATTCCTCAAATATGTGACACCATACCCTGTCCGCCATCAAATTACCAAAAGTCCTTCACTGTTACCCATTGGACACCACTACTTTTTTTTAATGAAAGGTGCTGGTAGGAATGAATGAGATTAGGAAGGCAGGAAGAGATAGAAAGAAATCATTTTATTTATTTTTTATTTTTAGTTGTACATCTTAATTATTTTCCCTAGCCCTGGGACATAAATCAAGGACCTTGGGATGTATGTGGACTGTGCCTGGCCAGAGATGAGAATTGTTTGCTAAGATACCAGGCCATGCCTGGACACCACACTTTTTGCCTTTACCCCTCATCCACTCCCCTCTGGTAACATCAGTTTGACTGTTTATATCCAAGGGTTGGTTTTGTTTAGCCTGTTAATTTGCATTCCACATATGAGTGAGACCATGTGGTCTTTCTCCTTCTTATTTGTTTTATTTAGGATACTCCCCTCAAGTTCTATTCATGTTGCTGGAAATGTCAAGATTTCAAAAGGGCTGTGTAGTATTCCATTGTGTATATACATTACATCTTTATCCAGTCACCTGACAATGAGTACTTAGACAATTTCCAGTTATTAGCTATTGTAAATAATGCTGCAATAAACATGGGTGTACATGTATCTGAAAATTAGTGTTTTGTGTCTTTTGGGTAAATACCCAGAAGTGGGATGATGGCATCGAATGAGATTTCCATTCTCAATTTTTCTGTGAATCTCCATACTGCTATCCACAAAGGTTATGAAAGAAATAGGGAGCTGAAACTGAAAAACAGGACTGGTATCAAGTGAAAATATATTCATAGCACCGAAAGGGACAGAATAGGCGACTGACACTGAATAACAAGACAAGTTAATCAACAAAAGAGGAATGAGCCAGACAGAAAGAGACAAATTAATTAACAAAATAGAGATGACCCAGACAAGAAAAATAAAGTTAACAGTTCACCAGTATGTGGCCTTACATAGGTTGGGGGTAGTCTTGAAATCCACCTCCACTTCCCTTCTGTCTTTCAAAGAGGAAGGCCCACTCTGCTCTCACTCTTGAGAGTGCTTTTTATTTTTCTTTCATAAAACTTTCTCATTCATTAATGCTTCGAGTGTCCTGAAATTCATTTGGAGACTTGAACTCAAGAGCCTAACACACAGGGCAAGGAAAGAAGGTGAGAAAGTAAATAGGTCAGGACTTGGGATGTGGCACCTCCTCTCAGGACCAGGCTTCTGTGGCATGATGCTGAAACCAAGATCAGGCTGGGTGACCCATTAAACCTGAGGCCCACAGTCAGCGTCCCTCCCAATTCCTCTAGCAGCTTCCAGGACTTCTGCAACAGAGTCCCATCTACACCCCCATTATCAGTTTGGATCTCTGGAATTTCTATTCTCAGTTTTTTGAGTAATGTCCATACTGCTTCCCATAATGGTTACGCCAATTTACACTCCCATGAAGAGTGCAAAAGGTTTCCCTTTTCCCTGTATCCTCACCACTATCATAGGTATAAGGCAATACTCTGCTTTCATGTTGGCTTGCGTTTCCCTAATTACAATTGAAGAATAGCATCTTTTCCTGTATGTATTGGCATCTGTATATCTTCATTGGAAAAATGTCTATCTAATTCATCTGCCCATTTTTATTGGGTTTTTGGATTTTCTGCTGTTGCGTTTTGCAAGTTCTTTATATATTTTGGTTATTAAGCCCTTATCAGATACATTATGTGCAAATATCTTGCTGCAGCAAGTAGATTGTCTTTTTGTTTTGGTGATGCTTCTTTTGGTGTGCATGAGCTTTCTAGTATGATGTAGTTCCATTTATTTATTTTGCTTTTGTTTCCCTTGATGTTGGAGTTGAGTTGCCAAAAACCTCTCTTAGGCTGATGCTATGCAATATCTTTCCTTTGTTATCTTCTAAGTATTTTATGTCTTTCAGTCTTGCATTGAAGTCTCTAATTCAGTTTGAATTAATTTTTATGCATGATGTTAGAGAGTGGTCTTGATTCATTCTTTTTTGTGTTTTTCCACCTTTCTCAAGACCATTTATTGAAAAGTTTTCCTATCTCCATCCTGTGCTTTTGCCATCTTTGCTGTAAATTAACTGACCATGTATGACTGAGTCTATTTCTGGTGATTTGGTTCTATTCCAAAGATCTTTTTATCTGTTATTATTCCAGTATCATGCAGTTTTGATCACTATTGCTTTGTAGTATATCCCAGGATCTTGGAGTGTATTGCCTCCAATCTTGTTCTTTTTCCCATGAATGCTTTGGCTATTTGGGGTCTATTATTAATTCATGAAGTTAAATTCTTTGTTCTATTTCTTTGAAAAATGCTAATGGGATTTTGATGGGGATTTCATTAAACCTGTACGTTGCTTTAGGTAAGTTGGACATTTTACAATGTTAGTTCTTCCCAAACATGAACATGTGATATCTTTCCATCTCTTTACATTCTTCTATTTCCTTTAAGAAAGTCTTAAGATTTTCAGTATATAGGTATTTCACCTCCTTTGTTATGTATATTCCAAGTTACTTAATTATTTTTGTTTCTATTTGATTTCATTATCTTCTATTGTGTTGTTAGCATATACAATTGCAGCATTTTTTGTGTATTAATTTTGTAGCCTGTCACTTCTCTGTACTCACTAATTCTAGTAGTTTTTGCTGGAGACTTTAGGATTTTCTAGATATACTATGATGTCATTGGCAAAAGTGATTATTTTGCATCCTCTTTTCTAATTTGGATTCCTTTTATTTCTTCTTCTTGACTAATTGCTCTGGCTAACACCTTTAGTACTGTTGAATAGCAATGAGCAGCTTTGTCTTGTTCCTGAACTTAGAAGAAACACTTTTAGTTTTTCACCATTGAATATGATATTGGCTGTGGATCTATCATATATAGCCTTTATTATGTTGAGGCATGTTCCTTCTATTCCAGCTATGTAGAGTTTTTGTCATAAATGTATGCTGAATCTTATCAAAATCTTTCTCTGAATCTATTGATATGATCATCTTATTTTTCTCCTTACTTTTGTTGATGTGGTGTATTAAATTAATAAATGTATGTATCTTGAACCATACTTGCATCCCTAGAATAAATCCCACTTGGTCATGATGGATAATCCTCTTGATGCATTGTTGGATTTGGTTTGCTAATATTTTATGGAGGATTTTTCATCTATGTTCATTGGAGATGTTGGTATATAATTTTTTTTTCTTGTTGACATCTTTATCTGCTTTTAATATCAATGGCTTCATAAAAAGTGTTTGGAAGTGTTCCTTGTTCTTCAATGTTTTCAAAAATTTTGAAAAAATAATTCTGTGAAGATTTGATAAAACTCACTAGTAAAGTCTTTTGGTCCTGGGCTTTTATTTTGGGGGGACACTTTGCTTCTTCAATTTTCTTTTTAGTAATAGTCCTATTCCTGTTTCACATTTCTTCATGATTCAGTCTTGGTAAAATGTATGCTTTTAAAACTGTGTCCATGTTCTGAGTTTATCCAATTTATTGACATATAGGTGTTCATAGTAGTCATGTTTTCTAAATTATCAGTCGGAACTTCTTCCCTTTTATTACTGATACTAGTTTATGAGTTTTCTCTCTTATTTTGATGAGCCTAGTCAAACGTTTGTCAATTTTGTTTACCTTTTTAAGGAACTGACTTTTGGTTTCATTGATCTCAATTGTCTTTTTTAGTTCTATTTTACTTCTGCTTGAATTTTTATTATTTTCTCCCTTCTACTGACTTTTGACTTTAGTTGCTCTTGTTTTTCTAGCTGCTTTAGAAAGAAGGTTGGATTGTTTATTTATGATCCTTCATGTTTCTTGAGGTAAGCTTGGATTATAAGTTTCCTACTTAGAATTATTTTCAATGCATCCCATGTCTTCATAGCTCATGTCTTCATTCTTGTTTGTCTCCAAGTACTTTTTAAAATTCTCCTTTGATTTCCCTCTTTACCCAAGAGTCATTCAAAAACATGTTGCTTAGCTCCAGATATTGTTAGCTTTCAGCTTTCCTTTCTGGTTTATTTCTAGTTTTAAACCTTTGTAATTAGAAAAGATGTTTGATCTGATTGCGTGTTTTGTGTCCCAATATACGGTCTATCCTTGAGAACATTCCATGCACACTTGAGGAATATGTGAATTCTATAGTCATTGGATGAAGTGTCCAATATATGTCTTCTAAATCCACCTGTTCAAATTTGTCATTCAAAACTGTTATTTCTCTATTAATTTTATGTCTGATTGTTCTGTCCTTTGTTGGATGTGGAGCATTGAAGTCTTCTGCTATTATTGTATTGCTGTTAATGTCTCTCTTTAGTTTTGTTAAAATTATTTTATTTGTTTTGATGCTCCTTTATTTGGTGCATACGCATTGAGAAGTGTTATATATTTGTGTTGGATTGATGCCTTAATCATTATATAATGTTCATTCCTGACTTCTGTCATCTTCTCTAGTTGGAATTTTATTTCATCAGTTGAAAGTATGGTTATCCCTGCTTTCGTTCTGATTACCATTTGATGGTAAGATTGTCTTTTAACCATTGACTTTGAGCCTATATTTAGCGTTTGAATGTAGATGAGTCTCCTAAATGCAGTAAAGTTGTGTTAAGTTCTATTTTATTTCTTTTAGCCACTCCATGCCTTTTGATTGGTAAATTCAATCCATTAGCATTTAGGGTGATTATTGATATGTAACTGCTTATTACCACATTTTTGGTTGTTTTCTGGTTATTGTTGCTGACAGTATCTTTGTTCTTCTCTTTCTCCTAGGTGATTTGAAAGTAATTATATTATATTTAGTTTCCTTTTTTATTTTCTTCTCTTCCTTGTGTTTTTCCTGGCGATATATGGTGAGGTTACCTTGGAGTTAACATAAAATTTTCTATGCTTATAATTTGTTTTTACTTGAAAGCAAGTTAGTCTTGGGCTCATGCTAACAATCTGCATTTTACTCTCCTCCTCCCCATATTTTATATTTTGATGTCTTCTTTCAAGTGAGGTTCCTTTTCATTTTATAGAACTTTCTTTAGTATTTCTTGTAAAGTTGGTTCTTTGGTGATGAAATTCTTTATCTTTTGTTTGTGTGACAAGCTCTTTATCATTCATTCAGTTCCAAGTGAGAGTCTAGCAGGTGAGAGTATCCTTGGTTGGAATTCCTTTTCTTTCAGCACTTTGAATATATCACGCCATTTCCTTCTGGCCTGTAAAGTTTCATCTGAGAAATCTGCTGACAATATTATGGAGGCTACTTTGTATGCAACTCATTTTTCTCTCTCTGCTTTTAAAAGTCTCTCTTTAACTTGTATTCTTGGGATTTTAATGATAATATATCTCGATATAGGTCTGTTTGGGTTTCTTTTGTTTGGAACTCTTTCTGCTTCCCATGTCTGGAGTCCTTCCTCAAGTTAGGGAAATTCTCAACTATTATATCTTCAAATATAGTTTCTGTTCCTTTCTGTCTCACTCTGTGATCCCTATGATGTGAATGTCGTTCCTCTTTATGCTGTCTCATAGGTCTCATATGCTATCATTTCTTTTCATTCTTTTTTCTCTTTGATGATCTACTTAGGTGCATCCCACTGTCCTATTTTCTAGCTCACTGATTCTGTTGGATGCTTCTTCCAGCCTACTGTTGAACCTCTCTATTATGTACTTCAGCTCAGCTGTTGTGTTATTTAACCCCATGAATTCTGTTTGAAACTCCCTCATATTTTCTCTATTTTTGTTGTAGGTCTCTTTTTTTCATCCATTGTTTTCCTGATTTTAGTGAGTATCATTAAAACTGTTGCTTTCAGTCTTCAACGGGTAGTTTACTTAAGGATGTTGCATTCAGATTTTCCCCTAGTGTTTTGTTTAGTTGCATCATTTCATGTAAATTTCAGTCTCTTTGATCTCTTTGCCATTCTGTATTTATTACTATGACTTAAGCTTCCCTGGTGTAAAGGCCTCATGTTAGGGTGCCAAGATACACAGAATAGACCCAGGTGTCAGTATAGAAAGCTAGACTTCGTTTAGTTGTGTGTCTCAATACTCATCTAATTTGTTGGGTCACTGAGGTGAGCCCTATGTTAGGACCTGAAAGTCCAGCCTACAGTGTTGGAGTTGGCATAGAGTGTGCAGAGGTTTCTCCTAGAGTCATAGGTAAGCACAACAAAGTTCATGGAGAGAGATCCAAGATCAGTGTGTACGGTCCACAAACAGACCACAATTCCAACACAGTCCACACATTAGAGACAACCTGGAGCTGTTGTTACTGGAGTACTCTTCTTTTTGAGACTTTTTCAGTCCTTCACAGGAGTATGAGTCCAAGCAGGGGGAAGTAATCAAGTCCTGAGGCCTGGGTGTGAAATTGAAGGAAGTGCCAAGGAGACAGGAAGCTATTTTGCTATAGTCACAGGCTGGTGGGGAGCTGCCATTTTGATGTACCCCTTCAAATTATTTTCTCCATGAGATGGGTAAAATGGAATGCTTCTTGTCTGGAGATAGTCAACTCTCGGCTGGAGTGCTGCTTGACCTGGCTGTCTGTCTCTAGCTGTTCACAAATGGCAACAATAAGTGCCAACAGTTTTACACCAGTGTGCTAATAATGGTGTGTACTTCCCTCCCCCAGGGGCCTTTCTGTAATGGCAGCCTCCAGTGTTGACACATTGAGGAAGTAGCATCTCAGGTCACAGGGACTCTAGCCCTCCTTCCACCCCTCACAGAGTCCAGTGGCTCAATGACAGCCAATTTCCCTATATCAGAGTGGTTACTGCAAGAGAAAGTCCTTTAAGTCTGGGAGAGTGTTGGTTTCACTGATGTCTCTCAGCAGTTCTGGTGTCTCTAACCAGGTGATATGACACCAAGACTGATCAGCCTTTCCTACCTTTTATGGAAGTGTATGTCCACTTTCTCTCTGAAAATGCTATTCCCACTTCTTTTCAAAGATTGTAGTTGCCTAACAGATGTTTTCTTGGTGTGTTATGGGAAAGAGGAAAGTTTGAGTTTTTAACAATCCATCATCTTGGAACTGGATCCCCAACATTGATATTTTTAAAGCTCCCCAGTTGATCAGCCACTGAACTCAATTTTATTCGCCCTGGTATGTCTCATTCAGGCCTGAAAACCTTACACTCAGAGAAACCTGAATAAGGGTATGTTATATTCATTTCAACTGCTTTGTACTAATATAATCATTTTAACTTGAGACAGAAATGACTCCAAATAAATGTTCACAGCCTTCTTTTGTCCAAGTTCATAAGGCTGAAAATTTAACATTATTATCTCTTAAGAGAAGTTAATTTTTACCTTTATACCTTCATCCTTGATTTCCTCCTCTCTCACACTTCAGGTGTTCTACCTCTCTACTGGACCCCAAACAAATATTTGCCTGAGCTCTGTCCTTGAGCTATGAACATTAGCATATACATTCATCAGAACCAGTATCTCTACTCTTTCTGCTACCTCACTATCATTCAGATGGATTCCATGTGTTCTTGCTGCCCCAGATCACCATGTTGGAGAGAGCCGCACCTCTTCACTGCTGCTTTGCTGCTTCCCATTCTGTGGTTTGCCTCTCCCCTACGTCTTTCTATCTTGTCTCTTTGTGTCACTGCACTACTTGATTTTTCCATTCTTCTCTACTCCTGAATCCTGGGAGGACATTCCAAGTTTCTCCTCTTAGTTCTGAGAGCACATTCATCTCTATTACTTCAACCATAATATGAGATTCTAGGTCTTTATCCCTTGAACTCTGTTTTCATTATCAATGAGCTATTTCCACTATTTCCTTCTAGTACCCCAACCTCCACTGGTCCAAGCCAAACCCTTCACCTAGACTGACCCTTCTACTGTTGACTACCCTGTTTTGCTTTTCTTCTAGGAGATAGACAAGCCTCCAAATACACTGTTGACCCTCATTTCTCCCCGACACCTCCCATCAGTTGCCAAACTCTATGGTCTATTATTATAATCATCACCATTTTTTTCCTACTCCTCCAACATTACTAGATTCCTTGTTTTCAAACACTCCCTTTCTCTTAGTCTATGTGGCCTTTAGAATAAGAAAAAACAAGGCTTAGATACTAGCTCTGCCAATTAGTAGCTGAATGATCTTAGTAAAGTTATCTAATCTCCCTGAACCTTAATGCCCATATCAGTAAAGAAAAAAAATCAAGATAATAACAAAAGCCTTATGCGGCATCTCTATTTGTATTAAGTAAGGATTAAATATTTGTCAAATCTTTAAGTCAGTACATTATCACAGAGGAGGCAGATCCTTTTAAAGACATCAATCAAATTATGGATCTCTGCCACTCTAAATCATTTGGTGGCCCCCCTCTTATTCAATAAAGGCCAATGTATAGATAGTGACCTACAAGTCCCATATAGTCCTACCCTACCAGCCCACATCCAACTTGTCACTCTCTAACACTCTCCCACAAACACTGTCAGGCCTGTCCAGAGAGGTCTTTCATGACCACCTTCTACACCTCTCTACCAGGATTCACTACCCTACTTAATATTTTTTCCATGACACCTCTCATCTCTGGAGTACTATTTGTTTATATTTTTAAACATCCAACTCTAGAAAATGAAAGCTCTATAAAGGGTTGGAATTATCTTTTATTGTCTGTTATATACCCAACACCTAAAATGGTACTTGGTAGATAGGAGGTGTTCAATATATTTGCTGAATCAAACAATTGATAAAAGCCAGTGTCCTTCTTATTTATATTCCTGGATATCTACCCTTGAACACTTCTATAATCTAGCAGCTATGTCCTATGAATCTTCAACCCAGAATCCGTAACAATATCCGTACCTCTACCCATGTTCTGATCACTGTGAAAACAAACACTGTAATCATTTATGGAGCTACCTTTAGACATCTGTGGCCAGTTGGACCTTAGGTGATAGGAAATACATTCATCTACTTCCTGGTTGACCTCTGTTTCCTGTTCCTCCAAGGTGGCATTTCAAAACTTCACTCCTTACCTCCAGGTTCCCTTCCTTCTGCACCTGACTCTGCCTCCTGTGGAAAGAGGGAAATAAAGGAAGAAGACTGTGCTCTCCAAAACTTTCTCCTGTCCACGCTCCAAGTATCCCCAATTCCACCATTCTCTTCAAATCTCTTTGAAAGGATAATATACTTTCACCTTCATATTTGTAGATATTTCACACTCATATCTATGGCCTCCAGAAAGTACCTGATCTCCAAGGATCTTTACATTTCCCCTACTGTTTGGCTAACTCCTTCTCTACTTACACACAAATAAAACCTATGGCTTTTCTACCCCTCTTTTGCTTATGCTCTCTTTTGTCTCCTAACTGTATCCATTCTAAGTGTGTAGTTCAATGAATCTTGAAAGAAATATATATATATATATGCATATATATCCAAGTAATACCCTTACATTCATGATATAGAATATTTCTATCACCCAAAAAATCTTGTCATACCCCCAAATGTCTTTGGATTCAATATCCTCAACCCCAACCCTAGGCAAACACTGATAACCAAATTGGTTGCATTTGTTCTAAATTTTCACAAATGGAAGTAATACAGTAGATACTCTTTTGCATTTCAGTTTATTCTCTTTGCATCATGTTTTTAAAATCCATCCATATTATTGCATGTATTATACTTTGTTCCTTTTTATTTCTGAGTAGCACTCCACTGTATGGATATGCCATAATCTATCTGTTGATGGATGTTTGGATTGTTTCCAATTTTGGGCTGAAAAATATGAATAAAGCTCCTATGAAAATCTTTGGACAAAAAAATCTCCCTAGCAATGCAAATGTCCAGCCAAATTTGAGAACTACTGTTTTAGGAGAAGAACTCAACAAACTGCGAAATTAAAGCGAAGCATTTCTCACTAAAGGAATGTCAATAGAAAAATCCTGTTGTAGGGAAAAGAATCTTTCCAGGTTATAAGCAGGCTCTTCAGAGGAAGCCTGTAAGGTAATGAATGCTCGGCTTCTTCTAGGGCAGCAAGCAATCCCAGCTCACTATGCTTATGGATCAACTGTGCAATATAACCATTATATTCAGTCAAGTGACAAAACCATATTTTGCTCAAGTTTGGAATGGGAAAATGACAAGGGTTCAACCTCTATCATAGAAGCTTTGAGCCATGGATGATCATTGTACTTTAGACATTTCTTTTTAAATAGAAGAGGAGAAAATGTGGGCCTGAGAGGTTAAGTGACTTTTATGAGCTGCTACAATGGATTTTTGACAGAGTTGGATGGCTGCCTTATCTCCTTCACATCGTGCCATAGTTCCACTCCCTTCACCTTCCATCTTTGGGTTTTTATTGGAATCTGGGCCTTCTTAGTGAAATTTTTAAGGCCTTTGAAAAAAAATAATTTTAGGAGCCAAATAAATAAGGTGAGAGTGATAATCATTAGGAAATACTATATCTTTTGTGCATGAGACCGTCACATGTTGATTTGTTTACCTGGCAAATAAACTGGAGCTTGTGATGTCACTACATGTAAATTAAAAGTTAAAACATTCATCTATTCAAGAAAGGGAAAGAAAGCTTTTTTTTTTCTGCCTGTGAGAAACAAATAAGCTTACATTAATTTGAATAAGGCTCCTTATTAAGCTATAGTATGTCACCTTGGATCATTTTTCAACCCTTGGAGAAGAGAGAAAACACTCATTCACTTGATTGAAATGATTATGGAAATATTCTCATCAAGATCATATTAAAATATATCTATCTATAGATAGACAGGTATAGATATAGATTGTGCTTTGATGTTTCTGACAAATAGCATGAAATGGTATCAGAAAGCTGCCTTACAGTTTCCAAGTTTTAAGAAGGTTTAAGTTTGGGGAAAACACTAATTTTATTTGTGAGACAGAAATGAGCAGATAGGGGTGTAAAGGTATTAGAAATTTAGACACTGATGTAGAATTATGAAACTTAGTTTACTCTTAGCACTGTGCTCCTTCGCTCCAATAAGACCCAATACTTCTATGGACCCAGGACTAGGGCTTGGGTGTAACAAGGGAGGGTCTGGAAAAAAAATATCAGGAGATATTCCTCTCAGGGCTGAGCCTGCACTTGTGTGATGCTGAGATAACAATGAACAGTTTGCTTTCAAAGAGTGAACTTGATAACTTAGGAAGGTGTCTTTTAAGGCCAGGAAATGATGTCAGCATAGCAGATAGCTTCATGAGGGAAGGTGTTGGTGTCCAAAAGATACAGGAATAAAAAGGAACTGGAGAGTGAGAAAAGCCTATGTGTTCAAGTGAAAAAGGTCCTCCTCAATAACCAAACTTTCATGAATAGTATAGACCATGAGAGTCTAGAAGGGTTTTCTCTAACTACATGATATATCAGAATGTCCTCTAAGGTTTATTGCTTGGCCCCATCTCCAGAGATTCTTGTGAAGTTGCCCTGTGAAGCTACTGGTCCGGGTAACACACTTTGAGAAATTACTATCAGAAAGTATAAGAATGTATTGAATATACCTAAGATTTGTTTTAATCATGTATGCTAAGGTGACAGACAGAGACAACTGCATTTGAAAGCAGAGTCTATTATAGCTCCCAAGTGGAGATGGCAACAGCACACTACGCAGGGCCACATGGGAAGTCTCAGAGTGGATCAGGAGGCTAAAGGAGTGAGGGAAATCATGGACACAGCATCTATTGTGGCTTTCACAGGAAGGTATGTGCAAGACAAAATAAGTATCAGAATTGGTTAGTGTGAATAATTTCAACAGGTTATAGGCTATTGGAGTAGTCCCCTGATAATTGTCCTGACCTGGGATTATTTAAGGTAGGGAAAATATTGACTTGGTGTTTGGGAGTTTGACAAAGGAGATAACTGGGAGTATGAGTTATGCATTGATTGGGTTGCACATGAAAAGTATGCTTGATGACAAGTTGTCTATTATCTCCAGGAATTAGCTAGTCCTGGAAGGGACATTCTCTGTAGGATTAGAAAGGACTCAAGATATTAAAGCATGATAAAACAGAGAAAATTTAAAAAGCATGATCACTGCAAAGAATTTTTATTGTGCTTTATTATAATATTAATCTTGTTTTTTCTTTTATTTTGTTTGCTTATTTGTTTGCTTTGGTAATGGTCATAAAGATCAAATCCTTTTCTGGTGATAGTTTCCCATTTAAGGATAGTTTCATAAAATGAAGCCTTAGAATCTGGATTCACTATCTTTAAAACTTGGGACAAAGGGCCTTTGGGAATCCAAAAATACATTTTTATGAATCCAAGAGGACATTTTTAAAACAATTAATGGGACTCAATAACTCAATTAATTTTGAGAGACATATTGCAATGGCACTCACATTAATCTGTCCAACACTCCACTTCAGTTGACGAATAGCAAGCATTACCTTTCTATTTTTTTAAAAGCTAACTTCTCAAAAACAATATATAGGGTATCAGCAAGATAAAAAGTCTTCTGATCAATTTTTCCTACCCAGTCATTTTTTCTTTTTGTCTACTCGCAAACGTTTCATAAACCTGTAAGACTGTGCGTGTATGTATGCTTACACAAAGGGTTTTGTTAAATTATTGTGAAATATTATTTTAAAGAATCCTTATGTAGGTCACTCAACTGATCCAAGAATCAAGTAAATGTATCTATGCGTGTGGGGAGTGGAGGTGTCTTTCATTGTCTCTGTTCAAGACAAATGAGAATAAAGTCCACTTTGTTGCAGGAGAATTCAGAGTACTACCAGGATAAAAGCAGCATCATTTTTATCAGCCCCACACACATTGTTACTGCTCAATGAGAAGGTGGCTATTTATAAAGTGGCATTCTGCATCAGCTGTTAAGCATTGGAAGAGTTTTCTGAAAAATCACAGTTCCTTCCAAACTTTATTCGGGTCATTGAAACTGAAGTTTCAGTGATACGTGAAATCTTTTCTGGGATGAAAAGTATATAAAATTCCCCAACAGAACCATAATAAAGTCTGGAAATTACTTTTGGTGGGGCTAGAGTTTTCATGAGGGAGTTAAAAAGCCGTAAGTGTTTGTTTAGTTGGCTATCAGGGAAGCCATGAGCACCCCAGCAAAATAGAGCAGTACACAATGTTGCATTTCATGGCCCACAAACTGTCCATTACTAATTTGGATAACTGGGACACAGAGTCTATTTTTCCTTATTTTATTTATTGGTGTTTTTATGAAAATCTATGACTTACTGAGGCATAGCTACTGTACCTTTAGCAATCTTTTTTCTATTTTTCTCATATTTCTTCTTTCTGAAACTCTTTAATTCATTGATTCCTCCCTTGTTTCTGACATTTATTTGTTCTCGTATTAATAATAAATAAATAATAGCTAGATAATGATTTCTTATACTGACTGCAATTTTGCTAATGTTTACTACTTAAATGAGTAGGGAACAAAGAAGCATGACATGCAGTTCTTTACCTAGAGGAATAATTAAACTTGAATCCTCTACTACTAGATATAGACCCTCATCTTTCAATACCCATGAAGCTTACATTTCTGAAGATTGTAATTATTAGTAAAAGCATCACTCAGCATGCCTAGGACAACCGTACAAGGTAGAAAAACGGCAAGCAATGCCTCTGGAGACATAAAGTGGGGAAGGACATGGGAGGGTCACAGAGGCCAGAGGATTGCATTCTCGGAAGGAAGTTTGGTATCAGGAATGGAAACACAAAGAGTCATTTGTAATTAAGGAAATACTTCCTTTGCTCATACCTGAGAATGGAATGGAAGGCTAGAGAGAATTTATAGAGTTAGAGTGAGATATTCAGTTATTATGATTTAGGGTTAAAACAGAGGACAAGAACTTAGAATTACTGAAACTATACAATGTACGAGGCTCTTAGCTAGATGCTTTACATATATGATCTCATTTCATCTCTTTAATAATCCTGTGTACTAGCCGCTACCTATCATTTCATTTTTGAAGAAATCTCTCAAGGTCAATAGTTAAAAAATGGTGGATTTGCATCAAGGTATTTCTGAATACAGAAAATGCACTTTCCATCATGTCTTACTGATGACCTAGTTTGAGATTGATGGGAATGTGCTATAGGTATTTATGTCTGCATTTGAAACCAGAGACTGTGTATGTACATCAACTTGCATATCATCTTTCAGGGAAGTTTTGTGTGCGTATGAATGTTTTATTGTTATTATCATTATGATTCTGGAGGAAAATACAGAATTTCAAATTATGCATGACTCATGTCTTGACATACACTATCATAAGGATTTCTTTTATGAAAATATTGAGTGCAAGCTTTGGAAATAAGAAAGATTTTTTTCTATACATGCACTGTAAAATAATGCTAAAACCCCCAAAAGAGAAATGGTGAACTTATTAACCCAGTTCCTTGCACACAATATTCCCACAAACTGTCAGCATCCCACAAGATTCCACCTACATAGCAGATCCTAGTGCAATACTTTGAACAAAGACATTCATCTCAATTAACATTCTATGTGGATGTTGAAACCACCTTCAGGATAGAGAGTTTTCTTTACTGACTCTGTAATTGTATAAAATGTTATGAAATAGTTCTAGTGCACCTGAGGAGAATTTTGAATTTAGTGTTGCAGGATCACTAACAAGTAATATGTGTATTATTTCACTTAGTGGGCAAAGCCATCTTTGTATATTAGATGTAATGATTTACAAAATATGGCACACTCATGCTGCTACCCACTCAAGTTGCACCTGTGGCAGATACCTGGGAAGGATACAAATGCTTTCTTTCTAGCCCAAAAGCAGTTGTTAGCCTTTCTTCATGCTGTTCACCTATTGGCTAAAGTAGTCACATAAGATGAAACCTATTTGCTATCAGTGATTTGAAAACATCCTTTCTGGAAAAAGATACTGTGGGCATGATTTAAATGTATGCTGCTGTTGACTTCTAGAACCACGTCAAGCCCCATGGAACTGATGAAACGTTCCTTTAGATCCACCACCACTCCTGACATCCTGCAGTGTATGTGGTTTAAAACTTCAGTTGGCATTCACCAAAGACTACTTCATAGGACTGATATATATGATTGATTGTAAACCTATCACCAGTGGGAGTCACATCTCACAGACCTCCCTATTATGTTGTCATATAGCATTATCTTTTGTTATGGAAGATGCTCAGAAGTGTGCATAATGATGTTAAGACAATGCTTGATGGCTTGCATTTGGAAGTAGTAATAGAAAGGCTAAGATGGCCCAGATGGCCCAGCATCAGTTACAGTTACTGGAAAACAATTCAGTGTCTACTCGTACTTCTCACGGACCAGCAGCAGTATATTACCGAGTAAAGCAAAAGTGTTTTTACTGAATATGTGGTCTTATTTTAAACAAAACATATATTTTAAGCAAACTACAGTCTGACCTGTGAAAAGAGAGGAAGACAGGCCCAGGACCTCCCTACTGGTTCTATGTGTTGAAGAAAAATCTGACAGGACCTCTCCAAGACAACTAGGCTCATGGGGATACTTCATGGATCATTGAAGTAGAAAAAGAATTGTGGATTCCTTCTTGGTACTTGTTCCAATTATTCCTCTCCTCTGTCAGGCTCATCTAGAATACTAAATTAGAGAGCTTAGGTGTTGGACCCTCTGGCCAGGGTGTGGTATCTTCTTTATATCCCAAGGAAGCCTCCTAACATTCTTCTGTTGTTTTGAGTCACTGCTTTGACAGATGGACTCCATATAGTGCTACAGAAAGTTTTCCTTTGGGTGCTTTCTCAGTACCTAACACCAGATGTAGGGTCATCTAAAACCTCTGTGAGGGAGAAGTGCCTCTGATAAGTAAGCATGAATAAATATGGTTCTCCTTGTCCACCCTATTAAACATCTATTTTATTATTTTTTTTACATTTTTAAGTACTGGCAAAATACAGAGAATAATATAACAAAAAATCAAACATGCAGAACATATAAGTGAATTTCGTCATTTGTTTCAGTTTTTATACACACACGCACACAATCACAGATAGAATTGAGGTTTCTTTGTATTCCTTCTCCAGTGTTATTTAACCTTCTACTTTCTCTACTCTTAACTAAGTATCCTAGTATCTTTCTAGTCCCTGTTCTCATAACTTCATCACATATCTAGTCATTGTTTCATCACATATACAGTCATTATGTGTTTCATGGATATTCATGTGTGTTTACATTAATTGTATCATACTACTCACATAATTGTACAATTTGCTCTTTTATTTCAACACAAAGAAGAACAGTCATATATCACATAATGACATAGATATGTTCTGAGCAATGAGTCATTCGGCAATTTCATCTTTGTGCAAATGCCACAGAGTCTAATTACACAATCCTAGATGGTATAGCTTACTACACACTAGGCTATATGGTGTACATTGGGACCACTGTCATATATGTAGTCCATTGTCAACCAAAATGTCATTAAGCAACTTTTTTGGAAGAGACTCAGTTAATTTATAGCAGGTATAGTTTCATTATATAGCAGATTCCAATTTGATGAACATTAAGCTATTACTAGTTTTTGCAGTCACAGTAATCCTGCAGCACACAATACATGTCTCCTTAGACAGAAGCTAGTTTTTCTGGGAGACATACCTTAAAGTGAAATTGTTAGGTATGTATATTTCCAAATTTACTATAGTGCCAAATTGTACTTCCTCCAATTATGCTCATTAGCAGGATTTGAATGTCCTGATTTTCAGACTTTTATTTTTTATTGAACTTATGGTGTGAAATATAAACTAATTTATGTTTTTATTTGCACTTTCTTGATTATTTCTTAGGATTATTCATCTTTTTATATATTTATTGACCATTTGTGTGCCCTCTACTGTGAACTGCTTGCTCCTATCATTTACCCACATTTTTGTGAGTTATTTGTCTGCTTCTAAATGATATATAGCTTATCTTTACTGCATTCTGGGTACCAATCACTTACTATTTATGTATATTGCAAATATATTCTTCAGAGCAGTTGTTCACATTTTAAGAGCATCTATGTCACGATTTTCATAGTTTTGAATTTTAATTTAGTCCAATTGTGACTTGTACTTTTTATGACCTATGCTGAGGACATGAAGATATTCTCCTACATTTAAAAAACTTTATTTCTACATTCAGTTACATTAACTTAAAATTTACATTTTATCAAAGGCAAGAGGTAAAAAGAAATCATTACTTTTCATGTAGAGAAAAATCAATTTTCTCATAGTACTCATTGAATAGCTTAGAATTTCTCCAGTGATTTATAAGGTTATTTCTATAGTAATTCTCATATCTGGTCTGTGTTGGGACTTCAATTCTATTCCCATGATCTATATATTTATTCTTATGCTAACACTACTATGTTTTCATCACTATAGCTTTTTATACTTTTTATGTCTAGCAGAGCAAATGTCCTCTCCATGTATTTTTCCAGAAATATCTTCAATTTTCATTAGAGTTTTACTCATTTCTATAAATTTCAGAATCAGTTTGTTAAATTGCACAAAATATCCTGGTAATATCAGAGTTAAAATTATGCAAATTTAGAGACTAACTTGATAAGAATTGGCAATCCAAATATTGAATCTTTCCTTCCTGAATAGACTTTCCATTAATCTAAATCTATTTACAACTAATGTGTGATGTATTTCCACATACAAGTCTTCACATCATTTGTTATGTTTATTCCAGGTTAATGTAAAGTTTTTGCTGTTATTGTAAATGAGATTTTGTTCTATTGCATTATCTATTTTATTGCAGATAGATTGGAATTTCACTATTATTTTCATATTGATCCTGTGACCAGCAATTGTTGTATGCTATATATTCAATTTTGTGATTAATAAGATTTGTTACTTCATCTCCACTCCTCTTTTTGTATATTACATTGTCTAGAAACATTCATAAAATATGAATATTAGAAATAATAGGTGACATCCTTTTCTTGACCTTTATTTTATTAAGTAACATCCAAAATTTAGCTGTAAATTATGTATGATAGTTGTTAGAGGTTTTTGGTAGGTATTTGAATCTTTTGTCAGAATAGGGAAGATTTCGTCTTTGTCTTGTTGATGTAGTGGTAACTGAATATACATCTAACTGAAGAAGACACACAGATGGCCTACAGACACATGAACAATGCACTTGTATTTTTTGTTGTAGAGGTCTTCCTCCTCTTTTACTAAGTTTATTCCCAGGTATTTGATATTTCTTTGCTGCTGTTGTGAATGGTAATTAGTTCTTATTTTCATTTTCCTCTACTTTATTGTTTACATATAGGAATGCTACTGATTCTTTTTAATTTTTTTGTTGCAAACACATTAAGATAAACTCATGCATGTAAGTTCCCCATATAAGCAGTTTCCCAATTCCTAAGATATATGTCAACACACCCTACCCTCCACCAAATCACCAAGTTTTCTTCATCATTATCTAGTGTGCTCAGGCACCATTTGCCCCCACTCCGATTCCCTACTGGTAACTTGATTTCTATTGCAAGTGTCCAAGGGTTGGTTGTTTCATCTGTTCCTTTGTTTTTACTATTCACATTCCATCTGTACTTAAGATCATAAGGTGTCTATCTTTCTTCTTTTGTCTTATTTCAGTCAGCATCATCCCCTCTAGTTCCATCCATGTTGATTCAAATGACAGGATTTTATCTCTTTTAAAGTCTGTGTAGTATTCCATTGTGTATATATATATATATATATATATATATATGTATGTATGTATGTATGTATGTATGTATATATGTATATACATAGATCACATTTTCTTTATCCATTCATCTGACATTGGGAATTTAGTTTCCAGGTCTTAACTATTGTGAATAGGGCTGCAATAAACATAGGGGTGCATAAATTTCTGAGAATTAATGTTTTTGTATCTTTTGTGCTAAAACACCCAGAAGTGAGATAGTGAGATCATATGGAATTCCCACCTTCAATTTTGTGAGGAATCTCTATATTGCTTTCCATAAGGGATGTACCAATTTGCATGCCCATCAAAGATGTTCTCTTTTCTCCATATCCTCACCAACATTTATTGTTTCCAGACTTATGAATAATAGCCAGTTTTTCAAGTGTAAAGTGATATCTCATTGTTGTTTTGATTTGCATTTCCCCAATAATCAGCGAGTATGATTATCTTTTCTTGTGCCTATTTGCCATCTGCATATCCTCTTCAGAAAAATGTCTCTCCAATTCCTCTTCCCTTTTTTTTTATTGATTACCTGTTTTTCTGTTATTGAATTTTATGAGTTTTTTGTATATTTTGGGTATTAAGTGCTTGTCAGAAATATGAAACACAAATACCTTCTCTCAGTTAGGAGGCTACTTTTTGTTTTGGTAATGCTTTCTTTCACTGTGAAGAATTACTTCAGTTTGATGTAGCCCCAGTTGTTTATTTTTCTTTTTGTTTCCCTCGATGCTAGAGTTGAATCCTCAAAGACCTCTCTAAGGCTGATGTCATGGAATATCTTTCTTATGCTGTCTTCCAAGAATTTTATGGTTTCTAGTCTTATGTTCAAGTCTCTAGTCCATTTTGAGTTACTTTTGGTGAATGGTGTTAGAGAGTGGTCTAGTTTCATTCTTTTGCATGTGGCTGTCCAGTTTTCTGAACGCTATCTATTGATGATAATTTCCTTTCTCCATCATATGCTTTTGGCTCCTTTTTCATAGATCATATGAAATTATGTAGTAGGGTTAGTTTCTATAGATTCAGTTCATTCCACTGATTTGTGCCTCTGCTATTATTCCAGCACCATACAGTTTTGATCACTATTACTTTGGAGTGTAGCTCAATGTCTGGAATTACAATCCCTCCAGATTCATTCTTTTTTTCCCATAGTTGCTTTGGCTATTCAGGATCTTTTGTTGCATACACATTTTTAAAGATTTTTTCCTTCTATTTCCTTGAAACAAGCTCATGGGTTTTAACGGGGATTGCATTAAATCTGTATATTACTTTAGGTAACATGACCATTTTAACAATGTTGATTCTTCTCAACCATGAGTAGGGTATGCCTTTCCATTATTTTGTATCCTCCTCTATTTCTTTTAAGGACTTGCAGTTTTTATTGTACATGTTTTTCACCTCCTTTGTTAAGTGTATGCCAAGATATTCGATTCTTTTTACTTCTATTTTAAATGCTGTGATTATCTTTATTTCATTTTCTTCTAGTTGTTTTTGTATAAAGGTACGGCATATTTTTGTGCATTGATTTTTATAGCCTGCCGGTTTACTGTATTTGTTGATGAGTTCTAGCAGTTTTTTGACAGAATTTTTAAGGTTTTTAAAATAGATAATCATATTATCCACAAATAATGATAGCTTTAGGTCCTCCATTCCATTTTGGATTCCCTTTATTTCTTTTTCTTACCTAATTGCTTGGTCTAAGACCTCCAGTGCGAAGTTAAATGGCAGTGGTGAGAATAAACTGCCTTGACTTGTTGGCCTTAGAGGAAATGCTTTCGATTTTCTGCCATTGACTATGATGTTGACTGGTGTTGTAGTATATGGCCCTTATTATATTCAGGTATTTACACCACTTTATGCAGTGTTTTTATAATAAATGGGTGTTGGATCTTATCAAAAGCTTTATCTCTGTCTAGTGATGTTATCATGTAGTTTTTCTCTTTGCAGTTGTTGATATGGTGTATTACATTAATATATTAATGTATGTTGAACCATCCTTGCATCCCTGGGATAAATCCCACTTTGTTATGATGGATGATATTTTTGTGCATTGCTGGACTTGGTTTGCTAATATTTTGTTGAGAATTTTGGCATTTATATGCATTAGAGATATTGGCCTGCAATGTTCTTTCATGGTGATATTTCTATCAACTTTTGGTTCCAATGTGATGTTATAAGCCTCATAGAAAGTGTTTAGAAGTGTTCCCTCTTCTTCAATATTTTGTAAGAGTTTGACAGGAATAGGTATTAGTTCTTCTCTTAAGGTTTGGTAGAACTCATTAGAAAAGCCATCTGTTCCTGGCTTTTTTTTAAGGGAGACTTGATTACCTCTTCAGTTTTTGCTTGAGATTGTTCTGTTCTGTTTTTCCAATTCTTCACATTCAGTTTTGGTAGACTATATTTTTCTAAAAATCTATCCATGTCCTTAAGGTTGTCCACTTTGTTGGCATAGAGCTGTTAATAGCAGTCTCTTATAATGCTTTGTATTTTTGTGGTATATGTTGCAATTTCTACTCTTTCATTTCTGATTCTAGTTATGAGAGTTTTTAATCTTTATTTCTTTGTGAGTCTAGCCAGTGATTTTTTCAATTTTGTTTATTTTTTTCGAAGAACCACCTTTTGGTTTAATTGATTTTCTGGATTATCTTTTTTTCTATTTTATTTATTTCTGCTGTAATTTTGATTATTTCCTTTCTTCTGCTGACTTTTGACTTTAATTATTCTTCTTTGTCTAGTTGTTTTAAATGCAGGATTAGATTGCTTATTTGTGATTTTTTTTTCTTGAGGCAGGCCTGGATTGGAATGAACTTCTCTCATAGTACTCCTTTCACTGAATTCCATAAATTCTGGTAGCTCATGTCTTCATTCCCTTTTGTCTCTAAGTAATTTTTTAGTTCTTTGATCTCTTTTACCCAAGAATCATTCAGAAGCATATTGTTTACTCTCCAATTAATTGGAATCTTCCAGTTTTCTTTTTGTAGTTGATTTCTAGTTTTAATCCATTATGGGTAGAGAAGACACTTGGTATGATTTTAATCTTGTTAATTTGTTGAGGCATGTTTTGTGTCCCAAGAGATGATCTATCCTTGAGATGTTCCATGCACACATGACAAAAAAAAGAAATCTGTATTCATCAAATGAATTGTTCGGTATATGTCAATTATACCTAACTGATTGAGAGTGTCATTTAAAGTTCCTGTTTCCCCATTAGTTTTTCAGCCTCTTGATCTGTCCATTGTTGTAAGTGGGGTGTTGAAGTCTCCTACTATTATTGTGTTCCTGTTGAATGTTTCTTGTCAATTCTGATAATACTTGCTTAATATATTTTGGTGCATATATATTAATAAGCATTATTTCTTCTTTCTGGATTGACTCCTTTATCATTTATAATGTCCATCTCTGTCTTTTATTATGCTTTTTAGTTGGAAGTTTGTTTTTCTTCTATAGGTATGGCCATTCCTGTTTTGGCGGATTGTCGTTTTTAGGACTGTCTTTCAACCATTGACTTTGAATCTTTGTTTCTTTTGAAAGAAGATGTGTTTCCTGAATGTAGCACAAGTGTAGTCTATGACTTTTAATCTATTTGCCCTATTTGTGCCATTTAACTTGTGAATTCAGTCCATTAATTTTTAGGATGATTATTTATATTTAATTGTTTATTGTCATTTTGTAATTTGTCTTCTGGGTGTTGTTCTGGACAGTGCCTTTATACTTTCTCTTCTTAGGTGGTTTGGATGTCATCATGTTTTGATTGGTTTCGATGTTTCTTTTTTTCTTTGCTTTTTCCTAGAGATATATTTTGAGGTTACTCTGAAGTTAGCATTAGTTAGCATGTGTTTATTTACTATTTTATTTGAAAGCATATTAGTCTTCCACTCATTCTAACCACCCCCATTTTTGTTCTCTTTTCCTTCCCACTTTTTTATTTTTGCTTTCTTACTGTTTTTAAGTGGGGTTTCTTTAAACTTCATCAAATATCCTTAAGTATTTTTCATAGAGCTGCTTTTGTGGTGATAAATTCCTTTAACTTTTGCTTATCAGAAAGCTTTCTATCATTCCTTTAGTTCTGAATGATAATCTTGCAGGATATAGTATCCCAGTTTGAAAATCCTTTTCTTTCAGAAGTTTGAATAAATCATGCCATTCCCTTCTGGCCTATAGAGTTTTAGTTGAGAAATCTGCTGACAATATTATGGGGATTCTTTTGATTTTGACTAATTTTGTTTGACTTCTTTTAAGATTCTTTATCTTGTGTTTTTGACATTTTGTTGGCAATGTGTCTAGCTGTAGGTCTGCTTGGATTTCTTTTACTGGGAGCGCTTTGAGCCTGTGTCTGGAGGCTTGCTTCTTTCTTCACGTTAGAGAAGTGTTCAGCTATAATTTCTTCAAACGTATTTTTTCTCCTTATTGGACCCCTATGATGTTGTTTCTTTTGATGTAATCCCATAAATCTTGAATGCTGTCTTAATTTCTTTGCATTTTTTATCTCTTCACTGGTTCGCTTGAGTACATTCTTCTGCCCTATCTTCTAGATCACTGATTCTTTAGGCGGCTTTATCCATCCTATTCTTGAGTTGCTCTATTGAGTTCTTAGTTCCGCTATTGTGTTTTTCATTTCTTTGATCTCTTGCTTTATTTCCTCTTACTCTTTTTTGCTTTTCCTCTTTTTCACACACTACTGTATTCTTGATTTCTATGCGTGTGTTTATCACTCTCACCTTAAATTAATCTTCAAGTAGTTTACATACATCCATTGAATTCAGATTTTCCCCTGTGGTTTTAATTGGGTGCATAACTTTGCATATAATTCTTTGTGTCTTTGTTGTTTGCCATTCTGTTTATATTTCTGTGAGTTCGGTTTCCCTGCTGTGAGGGCATTGTATAGGGTATCGACTTGCACCAGAGAAGACTGGATCTTGGATTGAACACTGGGAATTCTTGAGTTTTGTGGCATCAGCACTGGTTGAATTTGTTGAAGTTCTTAAATGAACCCTGTTTTGGGACCTGAGAGATCAACCTTTAAGACGGAGTTTGGGGAAGGTAGAGCCTTTACTTAGCATCACAGTTCCAAAAAGTAATGATCAGTTTTCATTGACTCACAATTGGCAATCAGGTTTCAGTTCTGCCTTCACCCATAGGGCAGTGCTAGTGGGTAGTATTGAGGTTTCCTCCCTTCTGGGAGACTATCTTCTTCTTTTAAACTTGGGAGCAATATATCTGACAGGCAGGATATCCAATGGCAGGTCTTGAGACTCTGCAACAATATGGTAGTGATACGAGTTTGAGGTGGGAATTCCCCTAACTGCCTTCTGGTTATGGTGCTGGCCAGTATAAATTCATAGCACAGGCTCCAGCTCAGATCATCTGGGCATTGGTCCTCCTTCCATCCTGTGCCAAGACTCCCAACTCTGTGTCCTAGTCCCTCTGGGTGGGCTCTTTGCTGCTTTTGGAGTGACTCTACAGGAGGCCCATTTTTTCCCCATGGCTCCACCCACTCCACTGTGGCCTGACTCTCCAATCTTTGATGTAGTCCTTAGCCTCAATTTTTTTGCCTACCCTTTGTTGTCTCAATTGCCATTTGCCTTTATAGTCTCTGTACCTGATTTTCTTCAGGTACCTGTTTGTTTCCAGAGACTAGGTAAACTCCTAGTTGCTCTCTGGGGAGGATCTGAATCTTGATCCTATCAGGTTGCCATCTTTACTCTCCTCACTACTGATTTTTGTTTGCTGATTTTATATAGTACCACTTTTGTTTATTAATTTGTTTTTCCTGGCAGTCCTTGGGATTTTAATATCATGTTATTTGCAAATAATAATAATATTTTTTCTTCTTTTCCAGTTTGGATTCCTTTAATGTGCTTTACTTGCCTTATTTTTCTGACCAAGATATCCAAGACTATTTTGAGTAGTATTGATGAGAGTGGGCAACCTTATCTTTTTTAAATCTTAGGGGAAAACCTTTCAATTTTTTACCATTGAGGAGGATGTTGACTGGGTTTGTCGTATATAGCTTTTAACATATTGATATTTGAGACTTCTGTTCCAATTCTAATAAGAGTTTTTATCATGAATGCATGTTGAATCTTCTCAATACTTCTGCTTCTACTGATAGGATTCATATGATTTATTATTTTCCCTTTGTTGATTTGGTGTATTATATTGATTAATTTGCATACATTTAAACATCTGTGCATCCCTGGAATAAACCCCACTTGATCACTGTGTATATTTTTTAATGTGCTATCTAGTTCAGTTTCCCAGGATTTTGTTGTTGTTGTTTTTGCATCTGTATTAATCTGTGACATTGGTCTGCAATTTTTCAAAGCTATCTTTGTCTAATTTTGGGGTGAGAGCAATGTTAACCTCATAGACTATATTTGGAGATTTTCTCTCTTGGATTTTGTGGAAGTGTTTAAGAAGTATGGGGATTACTTCTCTGAATTTTAATAGAATTTGCTAGTGAAGTCATCTGGTCCTGGGCTTTTGTTTCTGGAAGACTTTTGATTACCACTTCAATGTATGTGCTTGTGATTGTTTTGTTCATGATATCTCTGTCTTCTTACTTTAGTTTGGAAAGTTATAGGATTCTAGATATCTGTCCATTTCTTCATGATTCATGATTTTTTGGCATACAGGTACTTGTAATAGTTTCTTATGATCCTGTTTTTTTGCAATCTGTTGTCATAACTGTTTCATTTCTGATTCTTGTTTTTAGTGTTTTCTCTTTATTTTTCTTTGTGAACCTGGATAGATTCTGAGTTCTATTAAATATAAAAAAACAGTTCTTGGCTTTATGGTTCTTTTGTTGATACTTTTATTTTCAATTTATTATTGCTCTAATTTTTATTATTTTCTTTCTTCTGCTTTTTTTATTTTGGTTGTCCTTTTTTTAATTCCTTCAGGTGTGTGATAAGATATTTAATTTGAACTACCTTGGCTTTTATATGCGGTTGTATTGGTATAATTTTTTCCTCTTAGGACTGCTTTTGCAGCATCTTTCATGTTCTGGTGAGATGAATGTACATTCTTTTTACTGGGGGTAGAACATTCTACAAATGTTTGCTAGGTTCATATGATTTTGGACTCTTTATTACTTTGTAGAATTTCTCTCTGGGTAATGAATCTAGTGGTGTATTAAAATACCCTACTACTATTGTGTTACTGTCAATGTCTCCCTTTTGCTCTGTCATTATTAGTTTTATATACTCTGGCGGTCCAGCTTTGGGTACATACATGTTAATGACATTTACTTTGTTTAGTTGTATTACTCCCCTGACCATAATGTAGTATTTATCTTGCCTGATGCTGCACATTTTAGATTAAAGTTTATCTTGCCTGATGTTGCTATTATAGTTTCTGATTTATTTTCATTCTTCTTACTTTGATATATTTTTTCATTGCACTTGACTTTCAACTTATGTTTTACTTTGGATCTGATATGAATTTATTATAGACATATTTTAATGGGTCCTATTTTTTATCCATCCAATCTCTCTGCATCTTTTGATTCATGTGTTCTGTCCATTTAGGATAACAATATTTAAGCTTACTATTGTCACTTGAGACTTGTTTTCCAATTTTTTTTAGTCTCTGTTGCTTCTTTTCCCATTTGTTTTTGTTTACTTTTCCTTCTGGATGATTTTCAGTTTTGATTCTTTCATTTTTGTCTTTTGTCCATATATGTATCTCTTTAGGATTGACTTTTGTGGCTACCGTTTGAATTGTCTCTAACTTTACCATTCTATGATAGTCTTTTGTATGTTTAGACCGTATATGCTTTTTAGTTCACACAGATTCCATGATTTTCTTTCTCTCTTTAGTGTTTTTTTGTTCGTTTTATGTTGTTCCTATCTTTCTTTCTGATTTTGCTCTACTGTTATCACTATTTCTTTTTATGATTTTGTATTGTAGAACCAACATTTCTTGAAAGACAGATTATATGGTGGAAAAATATTTCATTTTTGTCATTGAAGATATTTTGTTCTCCATCATATCTGAATGGTAATTTTGCAGATTGGAGTATTCTTGACTGGTAGTTTTTGTCTTTTAGTATTTTTATTTTTTTAATATATTGTTCCAGTCTCTTGTGGCCTATATGGTTTCTTCTGAGAGGTCTAATGATAAACTGATATGATGTAACTTTTTATGCTATGGTTTCTTTTCTCTAGCAGCCTTGAGTAGTTTTCCTTTATCTTTGGCTTTTGTTAGTTTTACTAGGATGTGTAGGAGTAGATGCTTTTACATTTACATATTTTGGTGTTTTGTTCCTTCTTGCACCACCATGATCAATTTTTGTGAGAAGTTATTACTTCTTCAAATATATTTCTGCTCCTTTCTCTCTTCTCCTTCCAATAATGTATGTTTATTCTTCTTATGGTGTCAGATATTCCTTACTGGGTTTCTTCATTTTTCCTCAATGTTTTTTCTCTTATTCTATGAGGATTTCTCTGTGATCTTATTTTACATTTCTGAGATTTGTTCCTCTGTGTGATTAAATCTGTTTCTGGAGATTTTCATGTTTATCTTTAAGTTATTTGACTGTATTTTTAACCTCAAACATTTCTGTTAGGACTTCGTTAGCTTCAGTCTCCTTGGTGAAGTACTCCTTTTGATCTCTTACTTTTTTTCCTGTCATCTCCCAGTTGACTTGGGTGATTGCAATGAGACTTTTGCATCTTATTCAGCTTTTTACTGTTATTATGATTTCTTCATCTGCTAGGCTGTCCCTAACAGTGTCAACATATTTCTTCTTTGGGAGCTCCTGGAGTTTTCCTCTCTTTATGCTATTTGAGCTTTGTTTTTGAGGGATTTAGATTTTAGTATTGCTTTTTTCTCTGCTTTTTAATTATTGCTGTCATTTTCTTTTTCTTCTGATGTCTTCCTAAGTGGTGGTTCATGCTGTCCCTGCTGAGAGTGTGACTGTTGGAGTTTGTCAGGGCAGGTGGTGTGGCTAAGTTTTAGTCCTATCTGTCCCTTGCTCACCTGGTTACTAAGGCTGGGTCTCAGAGAAGTGTAACAGCCTGCCTGCTTTGGTGGGGGCAGGGATGGAGACAGCTGGGTCATGGCGCAGCTATGTCTGTGTCTGCTACTATTATGAATAATACACAGTGAATATTCACATACAAGTCCTTATGTAGATTTTTTCATTTTTTTTTGAGTTCACAGGAATGGAAGGGTTGAGTTATATTGAAATCACATCTATAACTTTTAAGGAAACTATCAAATGATTTTCTAACTGGTTGTATCATTTATGTTCCCATGAACAGAATATGAAAAAAAGTTTCTCTACATCCTCATCAATATTTTGTATAGCCAATTTTCTACTTTAACCATTCTGTCAGGTATGAAGTGATACCCTATTATGATTACAGTTTTTATTTTAATTTATATTGCTCCTTTGAGTAGTAATGGTGATCAGATTGTCACATGCTTATTAGATATCTCTATATATTATTTAGTGACGTGTGTGTTCAGATATTTCCCCCATTTATTTTTTGGTTTCTTGTTCCTTATTATTGAGATATAAATGTTCTTTATATTCTCATTAATGTTATTTGTTAGATATGTGATTTAGCAATTTTTTCAAACTACGTGACTTTATTTTTATTTTAAGAGTAAAAGTTCTTAATTTTGATGCAGTTCAATTTATCATTTTTAAAATTTTCATGGAACATGGTTTTGGTGTTATAGGTAAGAAATATTTACCTGTTAGTGCTGCAAAGATTTTATTCCTAGAAATGTTATAGTTTCAGCTCTGACATTAAATCTATGCTCTAATTTGAGAACAGAAGAGTGCTGATATCTCTTCAAGATAATGATTTCATTTCCTTTAGCTAGAAGCCTAGAAGTAGAATTACTAGAACACATAATAGTTTTATTTTAATTTTTTTAAGTCCTCTATGTTTTTTCCATAGTAGTTGTACCAATTTACATTCCCACAATGGTGTACAAGATTTCCTTTTTCTCCACATCTTTGCCTATACTTTGTATCTCTCTCTCTCTTTTTTTCTTATACATAGTAGCCTTCAAACAGGTATAGGGTGATATCTCATTGTGATTTGATTTGCATTTCCCTAATAATAAGTGGTGGTGAGATCTTTTCATGTACTTGTTTAGGCCTTCTTTAATCTCAGCAGTGTTTTGTAATTTTGTAACATACAGATTTTGTACTTTGCCAAATAATGAATGTTTGTGCCCACCCCCGCCATTCATATGTAGAAGCTCTAACCCCCAAAGTGTATTTGAGAGGTAATTAAATCATGATGGCAGATCCTGATTAATGGGATTGCTGTCTTTATAAAAAAGAATCTAGAGAGAACATTTGCAACCTTTGTTATGTGAGAGCACATTGAAAAAAGATGGCCATCTGTGAACCAGGAAGTGAGTCTTCAGCAGACACCAAAACTGCTGGTATCTTGACCTTGAACTTTCCAGACTTCAGAACTGTGAAAAATAAATTTCTGTTGTTTGGAAACCATCATACTATGGTGGTTTGTTATAGTAGCCCAAACAAGCTAAGCCATATTTCTTTTGTTAAAATCATCCCTAAATATTTTGTTATTTTGACGCCATTACAAATGGAACTTGCTTTTAAGCTTTATTTTTTAATTATTGTTTGCTAGAATATAGAAATGCAATCATTTAGATGTTAATCCTGTGTCCTGTGACCTTGCTAAGCTTCCTAAATAGTTATAATAGTTTTTCATAGATTTCTTATGATTTTCTGCATGCATGATTTTTTCATTTGTGATTAAAATATTTTGCCACCAGGGCAAGCCTTGTCGTTTATTGAAATGATCATTTTTTTGTTCCTTTATTCTATCAGTGTGATATTTTGCATTAATTGATTTTCCAATGTTGTATCAACCTTGCATTCCATAAACCCCACCTGGTAATGATATATAATGCTTTTAATATATAGCTCAATTCAAGTCCTAATATTTTATTAAGGATTTTTCTATCTATATTCATGAGGGATATTGATCTAAACATTTCCTGTGATATGTATTACTAGAACTATAAAATGAGTTGAAAAGTATTTTGCTGCCTTTATTTTCTGAAAGAGTTTATGCTTGTTTGATATATTTTTTTCCTTAAGTATTTTATAAAATTTTCCAGTAAAATCCTTTTTGCCTGGGATTGTCTTTATGGGAAAAATTTTAATTTGTTACGAAATTTCTTTACTTTTTTTTCTAAAAATTTGTCCGTTTCCATAAGTTTCTATTTTGTTGGCATAAACTGATCCTCGTATTTTTTTTAAATCCTTTTAATTTTGTAAGTCTGTAGTGAATTCCTTTTTCATTTCTGATTTTGATAATTTTTTCTATTAATTTCTTTTTTCATGTAACTAAAAGTTTGTAATTTTTGCCTTTACAAAGAAACAACTTTTGGTTTCATTGATTTTCTGTATTGTTTTCTGTTTTCTGTTTTATTGATATATTACTTTGTTTAACCATCCACCCGCTTACTTTGGAATTGATTTTCTCCTTGTTTTCAAGAATCTTGAGATTGAATCTCAGATCTTAAACATTTTATTCCTTTCTAATATGAGTTTTAAAATCTATAAATTTCTCACTAATTGCTGCATTAGTTGCATCCCATGCATTTGATATACAGTTTTTTCATTCAGTTCAATATATCTTATGAATATTTCTTTGTTTCATGTTTTATATGCATGTGTCACTTAATTTCAAGTATTTGATATTTCTCAGATTTGCCTTTTATAGTTCATTTATAATTTAATTCTCTTGTAAGTCATAAAAGATGTAAAGTATGTTTTAAATTTATTGAGATGTATGCTTTGGTCAACCATATAGTCTCTCCTGGAGAATGTTCTTTGTGTTCTTAAAAAGAACATGTGTTCTGTTCATTTTAGCTAGTGTTTTATATATGTTAATTTGGTTGATACAGATGTTAAATTGGTTCATATGGAAGTTGAATTGATTGATATTGTTGAAATTTATATCCTTACTAATTTTCTCTCATTGTCCTGTTATTGCTGAGAGGAAAACATTGAAACTTCCACTAATAATTTAAAATTTCTATTTCGCCTTTCAATTTTGTCAGCTTTGTTCCATATATTTTGGAACTCTTGATAAGGCTGTCATAATATATGTAATTGTTATGTCTTCTTAATGTGTTAACCCCTTTTATGATTATGAAATGTCTGTCTTCGTATCAGATAATAATTATTTTCTTAAAATCCCTTTTCTCTGTTATTCATGTAGCTACTCCAGGTATTTTATAGTTAATTTTTGCATGGCGTATTTTTTCTATCCTTTTATTTTTAATCATTTTGTATCTTTGAACCTTAGATGCCCGCATATAAATGGAGCTTTCTTTTTTTAAAAAAAGTCTAATCTGTTTGTCTTTTTATTGAAACATTGAGTCTATTCATGTAATAATCATTGATGTGATTGGATTTATGACTTCAGTTTTGCTTTTTTCCCCTGTATATCTTGTGTGTCTTTTATTCCTCAGTCCCCTTTTTTTTTTGAACTTTACATGTTAAATAAATTTTTTAGTATATCATGCTGGCACTTCTTTTAATTTTTAGCCTGTACTTTTTTCAGTTGCTTTCTTAGGGGTTATTCTAAAGATTAATGTATATAATCTTTAACTGAACTTTCCATTTCAGATAAATATCTGTTGAAATACAGTAAAATAGAGCAATTTTGCTTCAATTTATCTCCCTTTTTTTCCTGACACTCTTGTTTTATCATTATCATATACATTATATGTATATATGCTATATACTCAACAATGTTATAATTATTTCTGTAAATAAGCATATGTTTTAAATAAAGAAAATAGAAACACACACAAATACACAGTGTTTTATATATTCCCTCATATTTATTATTTCCAGTTTTCTTCATTCCTTTTTGTGCATTTGAATTAACATCTCGTATCATTTCTTCTCAGCCTGAATAACTTCGTTTAATGTTTCTTGTAGGACATAACTGTTAGTTTAGAAAGGCCTGCTTACCACTTCTAGCAACTATAAAGAAAAGCCATGACACCTCCTGTAATCTGAGCTTGCTTGCCAGCAGACAAAGAACTTCCCGCGTTTGAAACCCCTTCCCCTAATTTACATCCCTCTCTTCCCATGTTTGCTCTAGCCTATATAAGCATGTTCTAACCAGAAATTGGGGCTCAGCTCTTTGAGGAAGAAATCCCAGCTGAGACCACTTGTGTAATAAATCTGCCTAAAATACTTCCGAAGAATTCTCTCCATGTTTGTTTATCCAGGAATGTCTTTACTTCACCTTCAATTTTTAAGTAAAATTTTCATGGATATATAATTCACAGTTGAGTTTTATTTGTTAGCATGTTTACTATGTGCCTTCTGACTTACATTGTTTCTGATGTAAATTTACCTGTTTATTTTATTGCTGTTCCCTTGCTTTTGATGAATTCCTTTTTCTTGCTAATTTCAAGGTGTTCTCTTTGTCTTTATCTTTGTAGCAGTTTAAGTGTTAAATGTCTAGGTGTGGATCTCTGTGCTTATCTTACCAGGTTTGTTTAACTTCTTGAATCTGTAGATTAATATTTTTTACCTAATTTAGGATTAAAAAATTATTTTCCTTCTCTTTTCTTTCTCTTCTTCTAGAATTTTCATCACATTTATGCATTTGTCTTTGTTCCGTAGATTTCTGAGGCTCTGTTAATTTGTCTCAAGCAATTTTTTTCTCTCTGTTCTATGCATCGAGTAATTTTTACTCATTTATTTTTAAGTTTATTTATTCTTCTGCTATTTCAAATCTGATGTTAAGCCCATAAAGCCATTTTTTCATTTAGGTAATTGTAGTTTTTTTTTTTTTTCAAGGAAAGGTGCAGGTAGGAATGAAGACAGGCAGGTAGTCAGGCAGGAAGAGAGAGGAGGAAGAGCATTTTATTTTGCTTAGACGTTCACACTGGTTGCTTTCTGACCCCCACACTGTCCCCCTATCCCCCGCTATGACTTTAACCCAGGGTATGTGACCTGCTCCTTCAGAGGCAATTTACCCAACCACTGCTCCACCAGGGCATGTCAATTCATTGTACTTTTCAATTTTAGATCTGTTATTTGGTTATTTTTATAGTTTCTTTTTTTGAGATTTTCTATTTGTTGAGTCAATGAAACCATATATACCTTTAACACTTTAAGCACATTTGTGGTGTGTTATAATATATAATAAATCTTTTTTAATCCAACACCTGGGTCTATGCAGAGTCAGTTTATTTGACTGTTTCTTTATTTTCCAGAGTATACATCACAGTTTTCTTTCTTTATGTAGGTCTCATAATATTTGGTTGAAAACTGAACATTTTATATAGCTGATTGTAGTGGCTCTTGATTCTGTTTTATCTTTCTAGATTTGTTGTTGCTTTTTTAGTCTGTACTTAGACTGTAGAATCTGTTTTCCCATGGTTTGTGGCCATTGATGTTCCTTCTAAATCTTTAATTTTTTTGTTTTTAGACTAGTTTTCTAGGGGTTGCTTCTATTTCTTCATAGCTTAGTCACTCACCACTAATGAGCATAGGTTATGCCAAAACATATCAAACCTATAAAACTTGCCCCTTTCACTCATTAATTTGTGTGTGAATTGAGGCATGCATTCTTTTTTTTGAGGAAATAATACATTTATCAAATTGAAAATAAATTTAATTCCTTCCATAAAAGAATAAAAATATAAAGCTCAACTATAGAGTACTTACATAAGACGCTTTGATTGTTGCATTCTATTTTTTTAAAGAAGGAGGAAGCAGGCAGGAATAAAGGCAAGTAGGCAGGCAGATAGGGAAGAAGAGAGAGGAGAAACTTTTTTCTTTAAAATCTAGTTGTTCATTTTGCTTGTTCCCCTCACCCCAGGTCTTGAACTAAGGTCCTTGGGCTCTATATGTACCATGCTGGAGTCACAGTCTTAACACCTGAACCACTGGGGCACACCCATACTTTCATATTTTTAATTCTTTCTTGGTTTTTATCTTTTGATGAGCTTGGCTGGTGTTCCTTTGTGCATGTGTGTAATTTCTCAGAAGGTATCTGGAGCTCTTATCTCAATTTCAGCCCTTCAAGGCTCTGTCATTTCCAGGATCTCCCTAATAAAGTTATGGCTTTTGGTGTGCCCAGATGGAGTAGCGGTTTGGTTAGTCACCTCCAGATGAATGCAATCTGTGTATGATCCAAGGACCCACGTTCGCATCCCAAGTCCAGAGGAGCAAGGTGGGGGTGGGAACGACATTCAATGTGAACAGCTAAATAAAAAAATAATATAAAATACTTCCTCCTCTTCTCTCTTTCCACCTGCCTGCCTATTCACCTTCATAATTGCCTGCACTTTTCCTTAAAAATATGGCTTACTTATTATTCACCCCAACTAGGACTGCAACCTCAGGCTAAGAATTCTGTGAATTCTCATGTGTTTTCTATCACATTAATTACTTGTAGCTGATAGAACCATGATTAAGCCATGCTCACCCCAAAATGAGTTTTCACACAGTAGTAGCAGAGTTGTTAGTTTTCTCAGTCAGCCACATTTTGGTAAAACTAAGTTCTTAAGCTGGGAATAGGGTATATAGGTAGACTCAGGAATGAAAGTTACAGACTCCTATTGCTCTTACCTGAAATGCAAGTGATTTTTCAAGATTAAATGCTTTGAAAATTTTTTTAACCTTGGCCAATTTCAAAGTTCTAAAATGATTGTTTTTGACACTTTAGTTTTACACTTTTCTTTGCTGAAGGAATCACCAATGTCTTCATGTCTTCACAAACATGTTTCCCTTGGATCTTTTTAGTGACATCTTAAGTTTTCTTTTGGTCTTTCGTATACCTGTTGGTGACAGAAGTATCAGAAATATCTGGATCTCATCTCCTGACTTGACTGGACACCAAGATTTCTTTAATAAGGCATTCATTCCCATGAGAAGAACTCCCATCTGACTCTCTTCATACTTGTCATGGAGTCTGGAAGCTTAGTTCCAACAGAGAAATTTTCCCTACGTATAGTGAGCTTTTCTGAATAATTTATGCATGATATTTGAAATCTTTTGCATGATAATTGGATTATTGCTATACTAATTATTTCTATAATTAGTAAAAACAAAAACAGTGCAGCAGGATGTAGAAAAAATAGTTTATTGGAATTACAAAGAGGTTATAAAATGTAAGGTTGAGTTATTTACAAGGACTTAAAGGAATGAGTGTTAATCAACATAAGGCTGCAAAGCCCAGGATTATAAATATTGCTTGACAAGGGAAGATGTCCACAGTGTCTGGCAAGGCTGCAGGATGAGTCCCAAGCAGTATGGAGGGTAATATTTATGTTTGCCCCTAAGTAAACTAGAAAATAACTAGAATTAGAAAAGCTATCATGAAGGAGATTGCTATATAGAAGGATGACGCCTTGAAATCAATTATAACTTATTGTGCTATGGTGGATTTTTACCAGAGAATGATTCTAACAATTTAAGATAGAGAATATTTTATGTTAGTTGACAGCTTATTCTTTGGAGTCAAATATATTTAAATACACTAGGAAACTAGAAAGATTCCATGCCCATGTCACTCTCCTGACCTCACCATCCTTAGAGACCTGATAGTTTTTGCAGGTTACACATTCATAGACATCTATATTTACTTCTAATTCACAACTCAGGGTAAATTTAGGTCTGACAAATCAAAAAATTCCAAGAGTCACAGAAAGATAAGAATCCCCTTTTCTGTGGAGGTGGGAATATTATCCTGGAAATAACAACAAAACAGTGAAGAATTCCCATTCAATCTCCACAGTCTTGTAAATCTTACCAGCATCTGACTAAAGTCAAAAGTAGGATTTGTCTAGGGTAACCTGGGGTTGAAGGCCAGGTTATAGATGATTAGGGTCTATGGTAGAATGAGTGATTTGGGAATTGTGTGAAAAGGATATTTCTAAGACTAGAAAGGAGATTTATTTTTAAAATGTTTCTTGAAGACATTCTTTGAAAGTAAAACAAAAAATCTTCTATATTAAAACTATAGCACCTCATGAAAATTTATCTTGACAGATTTTCAAATGTTTGAAACCTTTGAGATTGGTCATGTGACTGGTGCTACTCATTCACAGGAGCATTGAAAATCTGTAATTCATTGAATACCCAGAATCTTTTAATCTTTTTAGCACTTTGATAAATGCCATTAATACTATACTACAAACACTTCCATTGTCTTTTGACATCAGTATTCAAGTGAAACTCTAAAAGCATAATGCAAATATACCCAGTTATTGCTTCTCGAGACCCCCATTTTCTCATTCTGAAATTGAGATACACTATTCAATCAACCTGTTTTTTGTTGTTTAATGTGCACATATTCCTCATTTCTTTGAGAAATTATTATTAAATTAATGGTATATCTTACAATGTATGGGGTCTATAATAGAAGAAAGAGTGAAAGAGTTATTAGCGTGAACCCTGGTTAGGCAGAAGACATCTGAATTCCTGATTCATAAACTACTGACTCCGTAATCTTGACCCAGACACTTAATTTTTTTCAGCTCAGTTATCTCATTTACAGAAGGGAGGATAATACTAACACTACCAACTTCGTAGTACTTTGAGAATTAAGTAATATACGTCAAATAGGATGAATGGTCAATTAATAAAAGCTATTATCATAATATACTCAATTTCCCTTCCTTTTTTTAACCCTCCCTTGACAAGGATTATCAGAAATCAGACTGAGGGAAAACTTAACAAACCACTGGTATATATGGAGGATTTTTATGTGTTCAGCACCATGCTAGGCACTTTGAGAAAAGTTACAGAATCATGGCATGTCTTCTGCCTTCTGGGAACTTATAACCTAGTTGAGGACAAAAATTAAAGTCATGTAAATGATTAGAGAATGTGCTCTTTTATAATTAGAATTATATAAATTGAAATTTAATTGTGTAAATCAGAACTGAAATGACTCAACACTCCTTAAAGTATGGGACTATAAAATGGGTTCTAAAAACCGAACAGGGTCCAAATCTTGCATATATCACTTACTAGTTACGCAAACTTAAGGAAGTTATCTAGCTTCCTTGAACTTCCATTTTCTTGCTGATGAAATGAGAGTGACAATACGTATGTTATGGTGTTGCTATGAGTAATTTTAAGTCCATGTCCTCTAGCTGGTGCTTAATAGACAGTAACCTCCACAGTACAGCACCTAACTCAGCAATCTGTACAGAAATATATATATATATATATATATATATATATATAAATCAGCAAATGTTTACTGAACTGAAAAATTAGCATTGGTTCTATATTTTCTTCTTCAGGATATTTTATTCACTGCTGTAATATATAGCCTCTGGGTGATCATCCAGGTGAAGTAAATTGGTGAACAATTTGTGGCCTGTCATGTTTTCAGAACTCATCTATGATCTGGGAAAGATATATGGATTCAAATTACTGAAAGATCATTGTCTTCAGTATCTCACTGATGAATATTCTAGCAGGAAATGGCATAAATTTTCTCTGATCTTTACTGCATTGTATGTGTATTATCTTATGTCAAATATGTCATAAGACTTTCCATATTAGACTTTCTTGAGAAAAACAGCAAATAAGATCACTTTCTAGATACTTTGCCAGGAGAATAGTTCAGTAATAAAAAAAAAGTCCCCTTGTGAACTAAGAAGTATCCTAGAATTAATCTTATAGCAATTAGAGCTAGGATTTTCTTAATTCATTTCACAAAAAATGTGTAAGCTCCTACAATGTTCAGGGAATTGTATGAGGGGTTATGAGTTTTTAAAAGATCTATGCGCTATTCTCTAATTTCAAAGGGTTTTATACCAGAGTGGTATAAAAATAACTATTACATAAACAGAATATTAGATGACTTAAGAGAGGTATAATATGCTTTAGGAACATGAAAGGTGGGGAGATTGATTTCTGCTGGAGAAACTATCAAACTCCTGGAGGAAATGCAACCTAACTTCAGTTCCTGATGCAAGCTGAGATCTCCTTAAGCTCTTTTTGGCTCCTGAAGGTAGCTTATCTGAACCTTACATCCACCTTAAGTGGAATTATTCTTAATTTTGTGATTTTTAAAACAAGGCTGATACTAGAAACCACTTACTTACTTTCTTAAATGTCCTCTTCAGCTCCCTCCCACAGACTGGCACCCCTTAGGAGGCCAACCTTATATACACTGTTCTTCTTAGTCCCCACTGAAGTCAAATTCTATTATGTAAGTTTGTATTTTTTAAGGAAAGCATGCTAAGAATTGAGTCACTATTACTGACAGCTTATTTTATTTCATAAAATTGCCAGATTTATCACTAAAATAAATTTAAAAAGAAAACAAAAATTCATGCCACCATAAATTATAAATATTTATGAAATATATAAACCAATTACTTATAAAAGTGGCATTTTAAATGCTCCTTTAGAGTATTATTCTGAGAGATAGATAAGTGAAATCTTCTTAAAATAAATGTTTAATGAAATTTGAATTGAAGACACCTTTCTTTCTCGATAAATCTTCTAGTAGTATAGGTATCATCTGCCTCAAAAAATTTTTCTCTGCTGATTTGCTGTGCATAAATGCTTCTAAAAATCTCTGAAAGGCAAATGCTAGTGGGTGGCTGTTTCCATGGTGATTTTAGAGTTTGTATTGTTTTTAGACATCATAAATATGGGGGTTGCTTTTGCTGTTACTGTGCAGATCTTACTCATGGTACGCAAGGTCGTAGGGTAGAAGGTGTGGAGGGTGTGGCCAGTCAAGTGGTCTGGATCTCCTATGGTCTTTTAGAATCTGTGTCTTTCCTGTCAATATATCTAACTGTATCATTTGATGCATAATCCGATCTGGGATTGACTCAAATATCCAGACAAACGTAACACAGAGATATGTGGGCAGTATACATAATGGAGCTGGGGGCAGGGTTTTTATGACAAGTGATTGAAAGTTGATTAATATATCCTAATAAAGCAGAAAATGCATTATTTGTTTTCCTGAACAAACTAAATTATTCTTTAAGCAAAATTATTTTAACTTCTAGTGCAAGAGGAGGATGAAAAAGCCATTGCTTTCTTCAAGTCAAATACAATTCATTTGCCCTTACCATCATAATGGACATATTTATAAACACTAGTATTAAAAGAATGAGAGATGCCCACTATATAATATTTGCAATAACTTTATTTACATTTGGACAGTTATCTCAAGATGATATACCCTATGGAACTTAAATTTCTGTTTTTCTTCCTTTAAATGTCACCTTAATCCTTGTGTAGTAAAAAGTTGTACCATTTATACTCAATGGATTTCTACTTAATTATTAAAAAGATGAAATCTTGCCTTTTGTGACAACTTGGATGGAATTGGAAGTGATTATGCTAAACAAAATAAGTCAGATAAAAAAAATTCCAATTTGTTTCATGTAGTTCACATAAATTTGTATATATATGTATGTGTACATATAGATATATTAATATTTGTAATATCATGAACAAAACTAGCAAAATACTCAAGACTCAAAACTGTGATAATCAGAGGGGAAGAGAGGGAAAGGGGGAGGAAACATAGGGTTGAAAGAGTAAAAACTGATAATGGTGATTGGCCCTGGAACTCAGAGTGACTGAAATGTGAGTCTATTCTCTTGAAACTTATATACTGTGGTAAAATGTTGAAACATTAATAATAAAAAAATCCAATCAATCTTGCACAAAGAAAAATCTGGTCTTGGTTCCATGTTCCTGGGACGTAATCTCTAAGACCCTGGAATGCCTTGCCAATAAAATTATGTTTGTTTATCTGGGAGGTTTGGGGCCATCTCAAATAATCTAACAATGATTTAGGGTGGGGACTTTGGGTTATACAGTATCTGCTTGACCTCTAGAGGGCCAAGGGACCGAGATCACTCATGTGGTGGATAACCAGATTTACCTGACTGAACCCCAGGGAAAATTCTGGACACGAAGGCTCATGTGAGTTTTCCTGGTTGTCAGTATTCTGTGCATAATGCTTCACATTGTTATCAGTAAAGTTAGAAGTGCCTACAACTCCACTGGGAGAGGACAGCCGGGTATTCTGCACGTAGAACTTTCTTGGACTCTGCCCCTTGTGTCTCTTCCCTTGGTTTATTTGAATTTACATTCTTTTACTATAATAAACCATGAGTATAACAGCTTTCAATGAGTTATGTGAGTCCTATTAGCCAATTATAAAACCTGAGGGTGGTCTTGGGAAACTTTGAATTTACAATTGGTATAAGAAGTGAGGGCGATCTTGGGGATTGTTCTCTAACTTTGCATACCTTCAGCTAAATTAGGAAACCAAAACTTGATGAAGTTGGTGAAGTCCCCCTCCTGTCACAAAGGAACTGAACCCTCTTCACTCTCTCCACTCACAACCAATCATTAGACGTGGTTGCATCTAGGGAGGGTATGTAACTTTCAGGAAGGCAGCAACCATTATCTGAGGGAAGTTCCTAGGGAGAGACTCAGCTGTGATCCTTTAGCAGTCAACACTCCTAGCAGCTGGGGAAATTAGTGCCTCAGCCATAAAGAGAAGATCTGTTTGTTACACCAGATTATCCACTGCACCTCCCTATTAAATGTTCTCTGAATTCTACTGAATGACTGCTAGAGTTAGGGACAACTTAACTGGTTCTCACTTTATGAAATGAAGATCAAAAACCATGTTGTATGTGTGCCTTATTTGGAAAACCTCACATAAAATTACATGTCCCTACAAAATAAAATACTTGAGGAGAGACTGTTTCAATTCACCCCTCCACCATTATTTGGGGT
>RJWH01007175.1:0-43730 GCA_004363575.1 Solenodon paradoxus | reverse complement strand
TTGTTAAAAAAATGAAAAACATAAAATCCCCTGTTCTAATCAGCAGAACTAGATAATTTCACTTCAATTTGTCTTACAGTATCAGCAGGAATAAGGACCATGACCTCCACTGTCACATTCTTCCAGAATCTCTCTGGGTTTCTTCCTATATCTTATCTACTGCTTGGTATAAATAACCATAAACCTGTAAAACCACATGGACCTGTTTCACCATATAATATTGACTTTGGGCATTCTTGTTCCTGTAAACTGAAAAGAGATCCCTAAGTAGACTTTATCTTTTATATTGTAAAATACCTGAAATGGTTTACAGACAGTCAGAGTATAGTGGGCAGGAGTGCTTTGCCTTAAGTGTGCCAAAACTGATGTTTTCCCATTAAGAGACTAAAGACTTTTGGGGGAGAGATCAGTAAAGCAAAATGCACTTTTCCTAGAACATGCATTTATCACAATGATGAATAACAGTGAAATGAATTATGTATAAAATAATATAGAGTATTGTGATGTATTCCATCTAATCAACATATATGTAATAACTTATACATCTGTTATTATATAGAGTAGTATATGCATATGATATATAGTAGTATATACAGATAATATTTTTATATTAGAAGGTTGGGACAGGAGGTAGCCCATCTTGACTCTCATCACCTGAAGATGTTAATTCCCTTTTGTTTGCTAGGACTGTAGTATTTCTGCAAAACCAGAGAGGAAAACTGGTTGAGTTTCTTTCCTGTGGTTCTGCAAGCAGAACTGAATTCTCCCTATAACCTATTTTAGAATATGGAGCCGCAGATCCCTCTAAAGAGACGGTGTTTCCAGCCTCGGGTCTGTTACCTGACCCAGCTTAGTGATGTCTTCACTGTCGATCATTCTTTCCCTGGAGCACCTGGGCTTCAGCATTCTTTCTAAGCGCTCACCTTATAGCAGAGTGGAAATCATGTTACACCAGATACCTTGTTGATTTTATTTCTTTTCAGCAGCTTTGAAGCAGGGTGAGGTAGGGCTGCGTTCAGCAGGGCCCAGCAGCCTCTCAGAAGTGACTGTTCACTGATTTCTAGGGATTTGATAAATGAGGCCAAGATGGTTTTTTAAAAGAAAGGAGAAATGTTGACTATAGTGAGAAATCATAATGCTGTTCAAGGCAGTGTTACTTAATCTCTTCCACGCTGTGTAAGTTGTTGATATGGTCTGACTTATGGGGTTTTTGTCTTCAGTCAGACTCTCCCAGAGTGTCAGCACTCTCACAGGGCTATATGAGTGAGCGATTTATTCATGAAATGATTCCAGGAGAAACACAGGAAGGAAATAAGAGGAGCAGAAGGAAGAAGGGGATGAAGTTAAACAATGGTGCTCTCTCAGGTGAGGTCTGTATTTGACGACTCTGCTTGGTCTCCTGCAAGGGACTCAGAAGCATAAATTCTGTGTGAGCTTTTCCATGTTGAAAAATTGGACCATCGCGCTCCTAGACTGACCAGTCATGGAACATGGAGTCTCTTGGATAGGGTGTTTCAATTTAGCAAGTAAAAAATCAAGAATGCCCAACTCAATTGGAATTCTCAATTTAAAGAAAAACTATTTTTAAAAAGTATGTCCCATGGACTGCTCCCAGGGTGAACTAAACTTTGGGGTCACCAGGACACACCCTGCACCTTCCCTTTAAAAACGCAGAAGCTTGGAATCAAGTTCCAGCTCTGCCACTTACGAATGACGTAACCTTACACAAGACACCTGAGCTCTCTTAGGCTCAAGTTCTTCATCTATAAAGTAAGGGATAATAGTATCTGAAAGCATTTAGTGTTGTAATGCAGGTAAAACTGAGGGCTAGGCACCAAAAATTTGCTTAATCAATGAGATAGTTAAAAAAAAAAAAAGTATGTCCCATGAAATAATCTTTTCACTGGCATATTATGTCTATTATGTAAATATTTATTTTTATACTTTAAGATGTTACTGTGTTTCTAACATTCCAGTTTTATTGGGAAATCTGTATTTCATTTGCCAGCTCTGCGGTGGGGCTGTGGGGAGACACACCCCCAAGCATGTCTAGACCTCTGGCTCCAGAGCTAAATAGCACATCTATGAAGGCCATGGGTGCAAGCCATTCGTGGACAGTCACTCAGAAGCCAGGGGTGGGCATGTAGACATGGGGAAGAGGTCCAAGGGACTCAAGGGGATCTGGGTGGGATATCACCAAAATCCCTAATCAACATAAAAGAAAAGTGGCACTCTGAACCTGAAATTCACTCTTTGGAGTAGAAATGAATAGTGGATAATGCTGTGTTTCTCAGCAGCATTTCTGTCATGTCATTAGAGGACATGGCAAACATTTGATCATGGAAGTGTGTATCTGCTCATAACCAGCTGGTTGCCCATCCTACTCCACACCCACCTCCACCCTAATACAAACCAGGGTTATCCTGCTATTCTCAGTTGCTCTCCAGGCTTGCTGACACTCACTGTCACAGTCTCTGTGATGCTTCACTGTCTTTGTCGGTTGACTCTGATCCACAAGCAGAGACCACACTATTCAAACCAACCCTCAACCAGTCTTTGCCCTCCTTCCAAGCACTGCTCTTGCATGCTCGCTCTTACACGTAAGCTCGCTCTCTAGGAGATGTGACATGGCTGGTGCCGCCATGACTAAAAAAAATCACTCTTGTATCTATTCTTTCCTTGTTTCTATTATAAAGTGAGTTTATGAAGCCTACTCCATCATTAAATGATACATCCATTTTTCATCAGAAGCAAAATCATTTTCCTGCCTGGAATGCGATCTTCATAGACATCTTTTTAATTGAGATGCCAATTAAGCAGTATCTTTTTTACTGGTAATTTGAAAATAGCAAGGTGGGAGTGTTCTAGCTCTGAGTCATGGACCACAATCACAAAGTCAGCACTGATTTGTTTTGTGGATTACATAAAATACTATACAGCTATATAGACAGAGATAGAATACTATATGTATATATATATATATATATATATACACACACACACACACACATATGTATATACATATATAGAGTTTATAAATACTATATAGCTGGTTGTTAATACACTTAGCAAACTCCTTTCCTTATCAAGTTTTAAAAATTGTTCCTATTTATAGCACATCTCTAAAAGTACATAAATATCATTTCATAATACTAGCCACACTGGTTTTGTGGCTCAAAGAGATGGAGGCTGTGAGGCTGTTTCTCCGAAGAAAAATTGTTCTCTTTCCTGTGCCTTTGTTTCAGTTTTCCAGTGCTAATCCCTTTCTTCCTGTTTCCATCACTTTGGGTGAACTCAGCCCTCCATAGGGGCAGCCAGGGGAAGGAGAGTTAAAGCCACAATCGATCCCATATGCTAACAGCCTAAAACAATTCGGTAAAATACGGTGACTTGAGAAAATTGCATCTTCCATAAATTGATGGGCATGGGATAGAACAAGTGAGGAAATGGGGATTCACAAGAGTATTTAATTTACTTGCACTGTGGTCCTATCAGTGGGAGTTGCTTGAAGTTTGGAGTTGACATCAATATTTCTTCAAGTGGCAACTTCTATTTACAACTCAAAACTACCCCTTTTAAAATGCATCCTTTGGGCCACCATAAGCACCTATCTTGACTTGGTCTCCCCCAGAAGCAGACCCTGAATTAAGGATTCAGGAGTAAGGAGTCTATTTCTCTGTCTTAGAAAAGACAGAGAAGTAGGGATGTGAGTCAGGGAAGGGAAGAAAGCCAAAGAGAGTGTATCATAAAGGCAGTTACCACTAAGGGTGACTGGAGCTCAATCTCACTGGGAAACCGTAAGAAACATTGTATAAGACACCTCAAAGATATCCAGCCAAGAGATTGGGAATCTGGTGTAAATCAGCTCTTTGTTCATCATTGATTGAGGACTGATTCTGGGACACTAACTCTTGCACACTTGACTTGCTCTATGCAGAGGACTTCCCTGCTCCCGTGATCTGAAAGTGTTCTCAGATGTAGAATTATGAGTGCTGTTTGTAAGCAGGATTCTGTGGGAAGAGGTGAGTGCTGAGGGAAAATGGGCAGGGGCATTGATGTCTGCTGAACCTCCCTCCCAAAGTTCCCTCAGACCTCCTCCAAAGGTCCAGTTCGTCGGATCACCAGTTACTCAGCCCCTTATTTATGTCTGCTTTATATAAATGTGATTTTCCTTATTATAATATCAATAGGTGTTGAGTTATGGAGACTCAGTAGTTCAACCAGATACTTGATATTATACTTTGGTCGAACTATATCTGAGTTCTTGCTTCCTTCTTGTGGTCAAATGATTGTGAACCTCAAGAGACTATCTTGTCTGAATTTCCAATTGTTTCCCCAAAATTCATTGCTTTAGTTTATTCTTTTTCACTGAAATAAATGAACACGTTTCTCTCCTCCAATATAATAAATTTCTCTTTTACTCACTGTTACCATGGATGTCTTATGTAATGTGTTTATTCTCCGTAGATAAGACACAGTAATAGCCTTCCTTCTGAGAATCATCGAGGATTAGAGCTATATAAGTTGTTCACACCTGCATTTTATTTGTACAAATCAATTCACTATTTTCTGCCAACATTATAGACCTAATACTATTTTTCAAGTGATATTATCTCATCCCTTTATGAACTCCCATTTTGGTTGGAAAGATCGGACTAAGTAAACAGATATATTCAAGACAATATGGTTTCATGATAAGCAGATGTTCTGTGTGTGATGGGAAAACCTAAGATAGGTGTTTATCCTTCCAAAGAATTCAAGGAAGCTTCATGGAGCTGATCCCTAAACAATTTAAAGGGATGAGGAAGACTTGGTCAGGTTAAGAACGATAACAGCATTCTAGAGAGAAGAAATAGAAAGTACAGTGGAAAAGAGGAAAAGAAACCTTGCGTGTGCTGGAAAACAGTTCAGTGTTTTGAGACTATAAAAATTGAAGTGTGATGTGTAAGAGATGGAGAGCTAATTTGGGTCAGAATGTGTGGATGACTTTAGATACCGTGATAACTTTCTTCTTTTTAAAAAATTGTTTTGTTATTTCACACTGATGTATGCACTTTAGGATACTGAATTCATGTCAGTCTGTGTGTGTTTCACACCACACTCACCACCAGAGTCCCAGCGCTCTCCACCACCACCTTGTCACAGAATTCACAAGAAGGAGTTAACGTGGTGGAAATAACTCTTTTTATAAGCAGCGCTGCAACCTGGGTACAGCAGTTTAGCAAGTCTGAGAAAATTAGTCTAGAGTAAATACTTTTTCTATTTAGCTATTGAAAGCTAAGTTCTCCTAAACTCTTGGGTTCCTTGCTATGCATAGGGGAGGGCAATTGACTTTCTTCTTGCTCTGATATCTAGTTCGCCCAAGATTTATCATGGCTCCCAGCTTCTCTCCGCCAACTGGCTTCCAGTCATCATTTAGGAATTTGGACATAGAATCAAGATTTTATTGTGATGGTAAAATACCAAAATGTTATAAATGAGATTTCTACCTTTTTCTTAATTTCTTTCATCACACCTTGTCAGAGTCCTTCCTTCATGGTAAACTGTCTCCTCTATTTCAGAGGGAGTCATTTTAAAAGAAAGACATCTTTTAAGGAAGACCTAAACATTTTTAAACCCCCCCAAAATCAAATTTTGCTTTAGTAAGTCAAATTATAAAAGCTCTTTATAAAATAGTGCTAAGAGTCATTGAACAAAATGTCCTCACTCTGAAAAGAAAAAGGAAGGAAAGTGTGTATAATTAAGTCATAGAATGCTAATGACGTCAGAGAAAAGTTGCAGCTAAGGAAACTGCCTGATTGATTTCTACATCATCTTCATTTCTTTTTTCCCCCTAATTCTACATTCAAGAGTTCCTCTGATAGTTCACCTGTGCCTAACTATAACACAGGCACACACCCACAGACCCATGCACCTCGTACATGAAATGCATTTCTTTGTGATATGTTGATCTCTTCAAAGAATTGCTACTTTAATGGAGACACCTGTGTCTGTGTGTTTGTTCCCCTGTGCATAGGCTCACACACCACACACACACACACACACACACACACACACACAGGGCTCTACAGTCTTTTTCTCTAAAGTGTACAGATAATTAATATTTTTGGTTTATGAACCCCATGTCTCTGTCTCAACTACTCAACTCTGGTGGAGCATGAAAGTAGTTATAGACAATATATAAATGAATGGGCATGCTTGCATCACAGTGATACTGTTTTATGGGCTCTGACATTAGAATATCATGTATTTTCACATGTCACAAAATATTCTTTGTTTTTATTCAACCACTTAAAAATGTAAAAACCTCCCTTAGCTCACAGGTTATGCAAAAACAGTGAGCCAAATTCTATCCACAGTGTACCACATTTTCTTATCAACATAAGAATGTGTGCTTCCATTTATCATAGTTTGAGCCGTGAGGATAGCCAGCTCTCTTGACATGAGTGCTATGCTGAATAAAGAAAATAGTCGTGTGAGAGGAAGGGATAGGGCAATGCAGATGAATAGATAACTAAGATCACCGAACGTAATGCACAGTTTAATCCCGAGTCTCACAGCCTTGCCTTGATGTTGGCATCACCTGAGGCGGTTTAAAACAGTGTTGATATCCCATGCCCAAAGAGTCTGATGTGATTAGTCTCCAGTATAGCCTGGACATGGGGATTTTTTAAAAGTTCCCCAAATGTTTCTGATCTGCAACAAAGGAAAGGGCCACCCAGCTCACATAAGATTGACCATCACCAAAGACTGAAAAGTAGACCTCTATTCAACTTTTCCCCTCTTTCTGTGTCATTTTTAATGTCTCGTTCCCATTTAACAGACTCAGCTCACTTTATAACCACAGCCCTTCTTGCCTGTCTTTTCTGCATTCATGTCAGATCTGAAATAACTAAGTGAAGTTAGCTCATAAACTGCAGAAGTGAAAACATGCATTGTCTGTGTGTTATGTTACGCAATAGTCTTGTTTCAGTGAGTGTCCTTTAGGTGAACTTTGCTTTTGGTTCGTCTGCCTTAAAGGAGCACCCAATTAACCATGCAGATCCAGGCCCACCCTGGGAAGGTTGTATCTTCCCTGACTACAATTCCTGGAAGGTGGTTATGGAAACCACCGAAGCAATTCATTACGGTCCCTTATTCTTGGATTCTTTGTCTAGAAATGGTGATATCCAGGAAATCAGTATCAAGATTTGGGGCCAGCATGGAACTAGAGATAACAAAATGGAAGACTTTTAAAGTATATTTCAAGAACTAAATGTAACTCTTTCCAACCCTAGGAAATGTGTCTTTCAAGTAAGGTAGAATATCCAAACTCTCTAGACAGTGTAACATCCCCATACTTGGCCCTGTTAGAATGAGGTAAGTATCTCTTTCATGTCAGTTTCCCTTTAGGTTAATTTTGGCTTGAAGGTGAGTTGGCGCTGATTCTGAGCACTTCTAATTTAAATAAGACTATCTGAATCAAAAGTACTTCTTTCTTAATTCAACTTTAAACTTCTCTACTAAATTAGACTTGAGGAAGCTTTTATTCTCTTATTGACAAGGTTTCGTGTATTTCGTGTCATATTTTACATCTAAAAGAATCAGCACCTAAATATTTATGATATTCTGCCTCTTTGGACTTAAATCTTTTTAGTCTAATCAACTGAAACAATCAACTGCTAGGAAACTATTTTTGAGAAGCTCACAGTAAATGCCAAGGACAAATGTGAACTTATACGTCATTTTTGAAATAATGCTCTGGCGGCCCCAATTCCCAATAACTGACTGACAATCACAAGAATTTTTTCCTTATTCTAGGATAGCTTCTTGAAAAATCATCAAAACTAATCACCTTCTGCCAGAGCCTCTACATATGTAAGACTTTGGGTTCTATAAAACTAATCCATGATGAGGACTTTTTAAAAGTTAAACCTGCCTGGATCTGGGAGAACCATCAACACAGACACAAGCAAAAATATCCACAAGTCCGTCTGGCTTGTAACAAGTGGCTAATTTCTGCAAAATTCACCCCTAGCCTTATTTTTAAGGAGATTTTGCCTAAACAGTAGTGGGAATAGGGTTTGGTGGCTGTTTATTCTGAGAATAGAGAACCTATGATCACAGCACATTGTCACTTGGGTAGGCCTCTAAGATCTTTTTAAGTAGTACTTATGAGCCGAATCACTTAGACAGATAGGAATACGGTTAATTTATCAAATGTGGAAATTTAATTCTTGAGGTGCCAATCAAGAAAATCAACAAAGAAATTAACATTTCAAATTCAATCAGTCCATTTAACCCCAAACATTTCATTCTCATGAGAGTTGAGAGGCACAGTCATGACCACCCATTCCTACTCAGAGTCCATAATATGATATTTTATTCAAAGTACTGTCTTTAGAAAGAAGCCAGAGACCATATCTATGTAGTATCAAAGGAATGCCCCCCTGAAATCTTGCACGGTTCCTTTAATCACATTCCAAGAGACAAGCACCCAGCTCTCTGATTCTTTGAGTATCTTCTAATTAATAGCTCATTCTACTGTGGAACCTGTTTGCTTGTAACAGTTTGATCTTGGGGATTTAATGAGTGAGCAATATGAGAAACTAGAATGAGCACGGGTTTTAGGTAGATGGACATTTCGCAGTTTTTATCTTGACTTCATCATGTGCTGTGTGACAGGATGGTGGAAGTGGGTGTGTGCATAGCCACACATGCATGCATACATGGAATCATTATATCACCTCTTCAAGATTCAGTTTCTTCATCTTTAACATAGGAATATTAATACCTGTTTTTACAGGATTTGGGGGCAGTGGAAAATGTCCTAACACCTAGACAAAATTTAATAAATGCATCTGGTGTTTGCATATTCCTGGAGGGCCTGGAGGTTGATAGTATCCATTAGGGCATATTTGGATGTGGTGGTTTCTCTGCTATACAGCCTTAAACTAATGAACTGTGGTTGGCCATTCCAACGGTCATTGCTAATTCTTCTACCAGATTTATCTTTTGTATGTACTTGCACAACCAGATCTTTTTAAAAAGATTATTTCTATAAGTCTCTTTTTGATTGGCTGAACTATAAGCTGTAAAACTATTAACCTTTAATCCTCTGCATCGAAAGTAAGATGTCTACTATTATAGGGACACGAGTAACATTAAAATAGTAATTGAAAGTTATATTCCTAAGGCTTTCCATTTTACTACTTCACATATTTTGAGCTCACAGAGTGAGAAATGAAAGGAGCACAAGCTCTTCTCTTGAACTCTCATTTGTTAAAACTTATACTTACTTATGAAGCTTCATTTTTTAACAAAATTGTGACCACCTCAATGTCAGCATCTGTTATGTGGGTTTTTTTCATTAATTATTAAATGGAATTGAATCAGTTTTAGCAAACAGGAAAGTAAGTCAAGCCCATTTACCAAATGGCATTACTTTTACATCACACTTACTAAATGTACAATATGAGCCAAGCTAAATCAATACAAAGACATAAACTATGATTTCCAATCTTTGATAACTATGTACTGAGTGCCTCCTTTCTACCTAGGCATTATGAAAGTTGCTAGAGTTACCGTGGTAAATACATCATCAACTCTGTCCCCAAGGACTTCCTGGTTATTAAGGGGGTACCAAAGGTCCACCCTGGTGGTGTAGCAGTGTAGTTCACTGTGACACATTTCACATGCATCCGAAGATCACCAGTTCAAGACCCAGGCCCAGGGAAACAACCAATATGAACAGCTAAATAAAAATAGCTAAAGTGCTCCTTCCTCCTCTCTGTCTGCCTGCTTAATTGCCTTAATTCCTGCCTGCACCTTTCCTTTAAAAAAAGAGGTGCTATAGGTGTACGTAGTTGCTCAGCAGTTAAATCCATGCCTTCCGGCTGGCACAGTCCACATGCCTCCCAAAGACTCAGGTTTACGTCCAGGGCCAAGCTGAACAACTAAATAAATAAATGCTTCTTCCTCTCTTGCCTGCCTGCCCGCCTGCCCACCCACTTGCCTTCATTCCCACCTGTACCTTTTCTTAAAAAAGAAAAAAGGTACTACAGCCCACATATGTGGATAAGTTAGGGAGACATTCAGGACAATTATGAAAAGCACTTGTGTAGTCAACTGTCGCGTACTTCGGTGCGGATACTAAGGGGTTGGGTACAGCAAAGGTTGACAAGATGTGTGGTTGACAGGAAAGATGAGGCAGGACTTTATCTGGACCTTAAAAATGCAGAATATTTGTGTAGAGGGGGAGTAACTAATGTGACATACGAAGAGGTGGAAGCATGAGCATGGTGACTGAGGAAAATAATTAGGAGCCTGGACTGTATTAAGCAGTGGGAAATAAATTTGGAAAGGTAACGTAAAAATCAATTGCAAAGACCCTGGAATCGGTCAAATAGCGTTGAAGCTTCAGAACCCCCTGAAGGTCTTTGAGGAGGGTGACATGATAGCTGCTAACCAGTTCCAGTATGGTTCTGGTATGCTTACGGTGGTTCATGTGTTGTCATTTTCTTGTAAACTTTTTTTTCCTGACTATGTCTTTGATTGCTGCTCAAATTCATCTTAAAGTCAGAATGCTCTTTCTCATTTAGGGGAAGCACTGGTTCGTCTGATTTTAATGACCAGAAAGCTGGTTCGGGGACCCCGAAGAGCTGCCGGAGCAGTGGTATGACTCCAGTCAGTCACAGGTCACCAGCCACAAGCACCCGTAGTGTGACCTCAGTCAGCAGTAGAGTAAGTACACCAACATGAAGGGATACGTACCTTCTGGGACTTGACCTTACCAGCATGACATGGCTGCCTTTCAGCTATCCCAGAGCCTATCGTTTAAGTTGCTTCATGGTCAAAATTTCTTTATCAGGACCTAACCTCCTGCATCCTTACCTCCTGGCAGGAAATCTGAAGTACAAAGGAAAGGGAAGCCTCGAGGTTAAAGGTGGCATTGGAATGATGGGGCTTTAAGTAACAGTATGCTTTAAACAAAATTTAGGTCCTCCATGTTGTTTCTCTAGATGTTCATTTTTCCAAACTGAGATCAGGACAAGTAGAATCTTAAAGTCTTTTTATAGTCTTCTTGAAATCTTTTTTGTAGTTGTCTACGTGTCTGTTAAAGTAGGGGGTCAGCATATAATAAAGACTTGAATTGCGTGCTACGTATGCATGAATGTGTGTATCTATAAAGACATGCACATGTGTATATATGTATAAATTATAATAATATGGAAGTAACTATTTTGAATGAAGGAGCACCTGCTGTGTTTATTGATTAAATAGGAAACTTCATACATACAGCTAACATCTATATGTAAGCACTTTTGATATACGAACTGCAATCAGTAATACTTAATGAGGGCCTACGGTATGCCAGGCTCCCGCTAAGCGTAGACTTGAAGGAAGTGAAATTAGCCGTGGAGGAGTCTGGGACAAGGTGTTCCTCCAGGCACAGAACACCAGTCGGTACATTCAGAAAGACGGTTTTAATTGCTTGTGTCTGGCCTCTGCCTGACCGATCAGTGCCCTTACTCCACCGGTATCTCAAATATCTTTATTGCCGCTGGAGGAGAAGCGAGTGCAAGGGTTCTGAGGTGGGAGCCTGCTTGGTATATTCAAGGAAGGGCAAGCAGGCCCGTGTGGCTGCTGTGAGCGACTGAAGGGAGGAATACCATGACAGGAGGTCAGAGAGATGGGCAGAGCCAGATAGGGCCTTGTAGGCTCTCTTATGCACTTTGACATTTATTCTGAAGAAGATGGGGACAGTTGGAAGGTTTTAAGCATGATCGGATGTCTATATATTCAGGATCTAGAGGCTGTGCTCAGTAGTGCTATAAGGGAACAAGAGGAGAAGCCAGGAGACCAGTTCAAAGGCCATTGCAACAATGCAAGTGAGATCCTGTGCTTTGGAACAGGGAGCTAGAAGTAGAGGTTGTGAGCTGTGAGGGTCTGTAGATATTTTTAAGGAAGAGTCAAAAAACATTCAGACAGGTTGAACACTAATAACAGATTTATGTAAACACAGTTTAAATAGTACTTGCTTATAAAAAGGCATGTTTAACATTTCATAAATATTTATACCAAGCTCAGCAAGCAGTTCTGTTTAATAGAAAAGCTCACATATTGTTGATTACGCTCTCTTATTTGGCAACCTAGCAAGGAACGATATTCAAAATATTTACTCACTGATATGACAATACATGAGCAATCAGAAGAGATCCTGCTGTAAGCCTGGGACAGTGTCCTTGGGGCCCTTCGATGTCATGTGTTAACCTGGATTGTGGGGAGAGGTGGGGTTGTGGGAGAAGGGGGCGCACGAGGAAAGTGGGGGTGGATTGGGAACAGTGCTGCATACTAACTGAAATAGCATTTAGATTTTTTAAGGAGCTGGTACAGGTGCACCAGTGGGTATCAGCTGACTATAAGCCTAGTAACCAATAAATTAGGCAAGTTTAATCTCTAAACCAGGATTGACTTCCTGAAGATCTCCATGAGTATGTCTTTAGTGAATAGCACCTAGGTTTCCTCAAAAGAAATTCTTACAATTAAGTGAGTAAAAGTATGAACACATATGCAATGTCTGTGTTGATCTCTTGCATTCTAGCTGGTTGTTTTTTTGGGTTTTTTTTGAGAGACAAAAAGAAATATTTTCTATTAAATAAACATAAAACAGCACAGTACTTTATAAAGCACATTTGCTCTTTCTTAATGAAAGAAGGAAATACAGTTAAATGATGATCAAGGTAATCACTTCAGAATTTGTCCCATTTCTCAGCACCTCTTTGTTTCAATGTTTTTTTTCTGCTTTAGCATATGACAAATAAAAATTTTAAATGAAAATCTCTTAGAACATGAAAATCTCTAACCTGTCCACTGCTCTGATGTGACTTGTTCATTTTAGTCTTTACATTTAGTCTTTACAACCTCCAGGGTGTCTATTGCATTTTAATGATTATATGATATTAATTGGCTTGTGAGTGTTCAGCATTAGTGATATTCCCAGAGTACCAGTTGGACAGTTTCTTGTCAGCATAATTGCCATTAAGGAAGCTGGTCATGCTTCATTGGCGGGCTCTACATGTAAACAACTGATTGAAGACATGTGGAAAACTTACCTAATTTATCTATTTGACCTCTGTCGCAGAATTCTGATGCACTTTACGTGTCTGTGGTAGTCAGACGAGTTGGGAGCCATAGTCTTCCTACCATGAGTACTGTGTGTTAGAGAATAATCGAAGACCAAAAATGGTCTCTTTTGAAACTGCATTTATTAGCATGCTAAGAGAGTGCCAGCCACATCTCTCTAGATGAGTTCATCGCTTTTCTTCAGTGTCTTAGGCAAAAAAGTGGAAATTCCTTCCTGTTGGATTTTAAAAGGCACTTTTTGATTATTTATGTAAGGAGAAATTGAGCAATCTTTTTTTGTTTGATGATGATCACAACGTATCGTTTGCATGGATCTTTAACCTCAGCCCAATTCACAAAAGGTCCAAAATTCCTTTGTTTAAAAGAAAGGTGTAGGCAGGAATGAAGGCGAGCAGAGGCAGTCAGGCAGGAAGAGACAGGAGGCAGAAGCATTTTTAGTTTATTTTATTGTTCATCTTGGTTTTTTCCCGCCAGCCTCAGGTCAGGAATCTGGGTCCTTGGAATGTATGTGGACTGTACCCATTCTCTCCTCCCCCAGGGTACGTCCAAAATTACTTTGTAATGCTCAAGCAAACTTGGAATGATGCAGCAGTCAAGTCCCCATGGGTACATGCAGACTTGTGACAGTTTTCCTTTATCATATGTTACATTGGAAAGCAAGTCTCAAGACTGAATTCTAGCAAACACACAAACATTAGCATAGAAGCATACACACCCCCATCACTTTTTCTTGTAAGCTGGGGAAGTGTCCATGCTTTATCCTTTTAGGGACTTTGATAACCACCATGCATGAAAGTTTCATTGCAACAATGACGTGAACATGGTTTGATTGTTCATCCCACTAGAGAGAAAAGGTTGCATGGTCTTGTGTTAAATAGGGTGAATGAGGTATAAGGAGAGGGAATGTTGACAGTGAAGATAAGTGTAGAATCAAATAGAATTCTAAGCCTGAGTATTACTCTGAGGGTACAAAGCTTGCCAGATTCTCATACATAGTTCCTGTAAGATTTTAAGATACCAGTGTCATAATTTTTGGTAGCCTTATATTACTAATTTTGCAAGTGAAAAATTACTTTAGACACCTTTTGTGCTAGTTAACAAATCTCTTGGTATAGATGAGGGTTTTCCAAATGTCAACTAGATCCTCCTAAATGTAATACACTGTGTTCATGCTTAAGTATATTAATCTGAAAGGATTTTAAAGTAAATTATAGATGGTAAAATGTGTTTTGTTTTTTACTTTGTGAGAAGGAGCATGGTTTCGAAAATTCCATGGATTTGCCTGCCATTGAAAGCATCTCTGAGAACTTCACAAGGAGGCATCGCAGAAACACTTCTGGCACCCCTTCCATTGCAGTGTCCAGGGCCTCCCTCTCCTCAGGTGGATTTTTGCAACATGATTATTCTGTGGTCAAAAGGGAATAAATCAAGTGGAATTAACATTCCCTTAAATGGCTGTTTCATGTTTTAGAAAATTCTTAAAACCATGGTGACAGACCCACTTCATAATTACTTGAAGGTAGACCCAAGAGAGACCTTGAACCTCTTATATCATGAAAAATCTATTAAGTTTATACTTTTGCCAGTCATCATTATCAAGTTTCAGAGCTAAATGTCCTAAATGTCAGTATAACATTTACAGTGAAAAATGAACCCATATAGCCAAATAGGCTGATTCACATCATTCCTTTTCTCTTCCTTGCTCTAGACCAGAGTAGATCTGAATTAGATTTGAGTGGATCATTTACAGAAGACTTAGAGGATGCCGTAACCTTAAGAATGAAGTCTGTCTCTGTTACTTTAGACAAAGACTTGGTAAGTTGGAAGTAGAATAAAGAGTCTAATGATCATGAGTAAAGTACATGATCGTGTTCCAAACCTGTCAGTGTTTTTGGTGAGAATGAATTGAGAGCAAAGTAAGTATCTACAATAATCTCTTGTAGTTAGTCTTCATAATCAACATAAATACAACTAAAGAATGACTTAAAGGTAACAGGTAATCAGGTTATTGATCATAAAGATCATCTCTAAGAAAACTCCTTTTGAGGATTTCAATTCTTAGCTCAAAGCACATCACTTAATCTAAATCTGGAAAATGAAGGATCCCATCATTTCCTAGGATAAATACTGCTAGACTTTATTGGAGGTAGCTTGAGATACAGAATGGTCATACAAAATATATAGTCAGATAAACTACCTTCTTCATTGAGACTCAATTATGTGAAAAGTAATGTTTAAGTGAACTTACTTATGAAATAAGAAGGTTCAATTAGATTAACTTTAAGGCTCCTTCCAGTTCTAATATTCTGATATGATGATTTCTGTAATTGCTATAATGCATTTGAAACCCTTTGGAAGAAAGCTATAACACAAATGTTAAGTGACATTGACATACTTTTTCCAAAGCCAGCCAAGAAACTAAAATGTAGTGCTATTTACTATAGTATTAAAAAAACTGGATGGGTATTTTATAATCTACAACAAAAAGCAAAGAGACCACATGGTTTTAGAGCTAATTGTGTTCGATCTTTAAAGAATAACTCATTGCAATGTTATTAAACTGTTCTGATCTTGGGGAATTCTGAAATCTCCAAAATCAGAGTATGAAGTCATTATAACCTTAATACTCAAACTTGATTTTAAAAGTAGCTTAAAAAAAAGTACAAGTTAATCTAATTTCTGAATATATATGTACAACTTGAACTGATACCAAAGTCTAGCAATAAATCAAAAACTATTGCAATAAGGATAAGTAAGTTTTATTCCGGGTATAAAAAGAGTAATCTATAAAATTATATTTTTTGTGTAGTGAATTTTTCAATATATTTAAGGAAAATATAAAACTATATCAAATACATGTTTTATTGACAGAATTTTACAGTCATAATATCAAACTAACCATTGGTGATTCCTGGTGGAGCTGCAGTTAGGTCAGTCACCTCTGAATGAGTAAGCCACATACCTCTGGGTTTGAGTCCCAGGCCTGGGGGGAAGCAAACAGTGAGAACAACTAAATAACAATGAAAAGTAAATTGCTTCTTCCTCCTCTCTTTTCTGGCTGTCCTGCCTACTCGCCTTCATTCCTGCCTCCACCTTTCCTTTTAAAAAAAATGCCAAACACAAAATAACCATTAACATGTGATTTAAATAATGCAAAATATCAAAAAATTCTTAGTGTGCATCGTTTTTAATGGTGAAATGATCAAATCATTTCCATTAAAGTCAAGAACAATTGTCGGGCTCAACTCCTAAGGTCAGGGCTGGAGGAAGGGACTACAAAGGATTGAGAAAAAGAAGGAAAGAATGAAACAGACCAAAATAGAAGAAAGCGGGTTCAGGGGGTAAAACTATCAGGGGAAATCTTGCCCCAAATAGCTACCCCGAGTCACTGACTCCTCGCTTATTTATTGTCTTTACACGAGGCAGTCATTTGCAGAAAAAATGCAAGAAGTAAATCAGCCATTCTAACAAAGTTTACAGAGTGATTTTACATTTAAAAGGTTTAAGATAACTATCTAGCTTGTAGGCTTCTTCCTGAGCCTCAGCAGAGAACAAAAACCTCCTCGCCAAGGTTTTCCTCGAGGGTCGGGCTACTGGTTTTCCAGTTTGCCTGGGTAATTGTATTACTCTGTTTTGGCTTCACATATCTAAACTAAGTTTCCTCTTTATTGATCCCAACAAACAATGATGCACCCTGGTGGCTTAGTGGTTCAGGTTGGTCAGCTTAGTCCATATACTTTCTAAGGACCCAGGTTCCTGTCCCAGGACTAGGTATAACAACCAAGATAAACAATTAAATAAAATGCTCCTTCTTCTTCTCTTTAAGTGCCTGACTACCTGCTCACCTTCATTCTAATTTGTACCTTTCCTTTAAAAATAGTCAACATGTATTTTGAAAGTCTAGCAAATGCAGTAAGACAAAAAATGAAATATGTATAAATAATAAATGAAAGGATGTCTGTTTCTCCAGTTACATACTTGGATCTCAAGCATGTAATATATACCAATACATAAAAAAAAAAAAACTGCTAAAATTGATCAAGGAATTCAGAGCAATCAGCACAAATTATCCAAATTTATGGTGTTGGTGGGGCAAGTACTAGGTCACAAGCTTGTGAAATTTAACAGGAGATCTGATCAGTGAGACAGCCACCCAGAGCCTTAATAAACTCCGCATTCTGAAGGGAAATGGACTGTTTGAGGGTGGAGCAGGAGGAACACTGGAGTGACTCCAAACCACTGAATCACCTCTAGCTGAGGATAACCCTGAACATGTGCACAGAGAAGACCCAGCTGAAAGTTAGAGTTGGAAGGGACTGGAAAACTGCTTCATTCTGAATACACTCTGAAAACTGAAAACATCTGTTGAAGGAGGGGTTAAAGAAAGGCTCGCTGGCTTGAGGTGATTTGAGCACACTCTCTCAACAATGATTAACTTACCAGTAAACTATGCACGTGCAGGCGTGATCCACAAGAAATTGGGCTTAAAAATAAATGTTAAACAAACAAAAATTAAACTGAGCAGACACATCAGTAACCCCACACAGGGCAGGAAGCAAATTCCTTAGCAGGTCCAGTCAAGTCGCGAAATAAAAGAAATCAAGGAACAATATCAAACCTCAGTGGTAAAATATAATAGTCATCAGAACTCAGATTTCTGCACTACATGAAGGAAAATGTTGGTTCTTTGAGAAGATGAATAAAACTGACAAACCTTTAACCAGATTTTCTCAGCCTCAGCATTATTGAGATGTTGGCTAGATAATCATTGTTTGGGGAGACTGCTCTTGTGCACTGGAGGATGTTTGGAAACATCCCTTGATCTTATCCACTAGATACTAGTAGCATTTCCACCAGTTGTGACAACTAGGAATTTTTCCAGATATTACCAAATGTCCCTTGGGGGGGACAAAATTATCCCCAGAGGAAAATCACTGACTGAGGTGTGCCCTGGTAATTCGGGTGTTAAGTCAATGTCTGGGGCATAGAGGATGTAAAGTCCAGGGACCTGGGTTCACAACCTATAGGGACAACTAGAAATGAACAAATAAATAAAAATGCTTCTTTCTCTTCTTCCTCCCTTCCTTCCTCCCTGCCTGCCTGCCTCCCTGTCTGCCTGCCTTCCTGCATTCCTCTGAGAGAAAGAAAAGGAAGGAAGGAAGGAAAGGAAGTAATCACTGAGATAGGCTAACCAAGAGAAAGATAAGACATAAATTATCAAAATCAGTGTTGAGATAGGGGATGTCTATCAATAGTACAAAAATGTAAATGATTATAAGTAATTCAATGAACAACTGTCTATGAACAGAATTGGCAACTTAGAGGAAATGGATGAATTCCTTGGATGACACAAATTACAAAAATTGATTCAAAAATAGAAATTCTGGGTACTTCTATAATAAGTAAAGATACTGAATTAGAAAAAGAAAAGTACATCTATAGATGACCTCACTGATGAAATCTATCAAACATTCAAAAATACTAATCCATCACAAACTTTTTCAGAAAATTGAGAAGGAACTACTTTCCAACTTCCTTTTTGAGGCCAGTATTATAAAAAACTAGACAAAGACATTTCAAGGAAAGAAAATTACAGACCCATCATGATTACAGGTAGAAAAATCCACATCAAAATATTAGAAAACCAAGTTCAAAATGAGAATGAATTACACACATTATGTGAGAATTATTCTGTGGTTTCAAACTTGATTTGGCATTCAAACATGTCATAAAGCATAACAATAGAATAAAATACAAAAATCACATCATCTTGGTAAACGCAGAAAAACATTTAACAGAATTCAGCATCCATTCATAAGTCGACTCAAAAAATTAGAAATTGGGGCAACTTCCTCAGTCTAATAAAGAACATCTACAAAATTCCTACAGTTAATATTATACTTAAAGATAGGACCAAATGCTTTTCCTATAAGTACCGAGCAAGGCCAAGATTTTCACTTTTCACCACTTTATACAGGAGTTTATAGCCAACAGTGTAAGGAAGGGAGAAAGAAGAGAAAAAGGAAAAAAAAAAGACATTGGAAATAAAGGAATAATGTCTTTGTATTTGCAGATCACATGATTCTTTATCTGGAAAATCCTAAAGAAGCCACCAAATTGCTAGAACCAATAAACAAGTTCAGTAAAGTTTGCAGGATTTAAGATCAATATACAGAATAAAATGGATTTCTGTATACCATGATAAACAATCTGAAAAAGAAATTAAAAAATATAATTCCATGAAAAATAGCATGAAAAAATACATACAAATAAGTCAATTAGAAATTCGTAAATTTCATTAAGATAATCATTTGTATTGATATTTAGAAAATATTGCTGAGTTGAAGATCAAAATAGTCTATGTTCATGAATTAGAAGATATAAAGTCTCAACACAAATCCTATTAAAATCCAAGCAGAATATTTTGTGGAGATGGACACACTGATTCTAAAGTTTATTAGAAATACAAAAGATTCAGAATAACAATCAGTTTTAAATAGCAAAGTGGAAGACTTACTCTACTAGATTTTAAAACTTGCTGTCAACTGTGGTGAACAGTGTAGTGTGATATCAGCATAAACAAGCAATCAAAGGAATGTGATTGAGAATGCAGAAATAAACCCATATATTTCTGGTCAATTGATTTCAATTTAGTTGATAAAGGATATCTCTTCAGCATATCATGCATTGAAAATTTTTTATGTGTATACCCCCCAAAAGAAAAAGAACTTTGACTCTTGCCAGACACCATGCACAAAAATTAACTCCAGTTGGACTCTCTACCTACATGAAAGAACTAAATACATAACATTTCTAAACAGAAACCTAGAAGATGAGTGGATATAGAAGATGTGGTAGATATACATGGTGGAATACTATACAGCCATCAAAAGGGATACATCCTGCCATTTGCAACCACATGTGGATAGGCTTAGAGAGAATTATGCTTAGTGAGATAAGTCAGAAGGAGAAAGATAATCATAGTATGATAGCACTCATACGATGTGTATAGAAATGATAAATGAATGATAAATTAATAATCAACTTAAAAAGAGAGAACAAATCCAAACATCAATGGACTCTTAGTGGTGGGGGAAAAAGACAAATCAAAGAATACAGAAGAGACATGGGAGGGGTGCGGGTAGAAGGGGTAAATGGGATTAATTGCAGTGTGAAGGGAAAAAAGGAAATATTGGCAAACCTACTGTGCTATATTCAGATGTAAATTTGCTGTTATATATACCTCAAAACAAGTTAATGTTGAAATGTAATATCCCTTCAATAAGATCTTTTTTAAAACTTAAAGGAGAAAACCTAGAATAAAATCTTTGTGAATTTGAATTAGATAAACATCTCATATATGAGACCAAATGTATGCTCTATGATGCAGTCAAGAAAAAAAGTGAATAGAATCTCATCAAAGTAAAATCTCTTACACCTCAAATGACATCGTTACAGAAATGAAAAGACAAGCGACAGACTAGAATATTTTCAGATTATGTGTTTGATAACAGTCTTGTATCTAGAATATATAAAGAACACTTAGAATCTATGAAAAAAGACAAAAATCCTGTTAAAAGTAGGTAAAGATTTCCGTAGTTATTTCATCAAAGAAGACTGATAAGTGTTCAGAAACCACATGTAAAACTTCATCATTAATTGTTAGAGAAATGAAAAATTAAAACCACGGTGAGATGTCACTTCACACCCACAAGAATGGCTATAAGCAAGAAGACACATTTTAGCAAAGATTTGGAGAAACTGAAACCCCATACATTCCTGGTAGGAATGTTAAATGATACGGGCACTCAGGAGAGCAAAAAAAAGAAACCTAGGAAAGGGGTGACTTCTAGATATTTTTGCCTGAATTTTTAGGTAACTTTAAAGTAGTTTTTGAAGTAAAGGACTTTCTAGGAAAGAAATAACTGAGCCAATACTTTTTTTCCTTCTTCTATAGGACTCCTTGGAAGAAACTGAAGGAATTAACTACTTAATGTCCTCCGGGTTTTCTGCAAACATGTACAGTCTAGCAAGTGGCCTGTCGACAGTATGTATTTCTCTAACATGTGCTAGAACTTCTTGCTTTCTCTTGTTCATTTTCAGTATATTTCCAAAGAGATGAATGTCCTTGGGAACATGCAGTAGTGGATTAAAACTCATGATAGTCTCTTGCTTTTTACTTTGCTGACACAATAAATTTTGGTCTAAATTTTGTAGACTCTTCTTAAAGTTCCTAATTTCTTCTTTCTCCTTCCATGGACCTCACCCAGGTTTTAAAAATCTACTCTCCCTACTTCAGCTCATATCAGCTTAAGCCTTCTGAAGCAGGTCCTTAAATCATGTCGTTTCATTCAACATCATCTGTTATAATATGGCTGAGAAAAAAAATACCTGCTGACAACCAACATCAAACTAAATGATACTATTTTAGTCCCTGGCCTCATAATATGTAGTTTCACTAACAGTTACAATTTCCAAGAACTTACCGATGACATTAAGTAAAGACGTCTGGCAAATTGCCTCAATTCTCTATTGATAAATTTTCCTGCTGCCATTTCCTCAGCTCCCAAATATTCCCAGCATTCCTTCATAGGGCTGCCAGTTACCACATTTTGCCATATAATGCATACTTTCTTGACCCAAATTTGTGAGGGAAAAACAAGGATGTGTATTATGCATGGGTAATACTGAATCCATATCCATATAAATATTCTTAATTATTTTATTTATTGTACCTTATACCTGTTCTTGTGTTTTATAATTATTTTACATAAAATTTTATACCACAATCATTAAAAATAAATACTAAAATTCCTTTGCAATACAAAAAACAAGGAGCTAAATATAAACAAAAAATTGAATTTAAAATTTAAACAAAAGATTGTTTTCACTGAAAGTCTGGGCCAAAAACGTGGGTGCCTATTATCCACAGGAATGCATTATCCATGGCAAAATACAGTATTTTCCTGAAACACTTCCCCATTCATGTTTCTCTGCTACTGAATCACCATCCAGAGCTTCCCACTGCCTACAGAATAAAACCCCTCTTTGCATTACTGTTCCAGGCTTTCCTTGAGGGGTAGACTTTTTGTAAGCCCCTATGTCCATGCACACTTCTCTGTGCTTCATAGAATCTTTCTTTTCTCTGATTTCTGCTTTTGCCCTAATATCCTTTTTCCTTTCTACCTTCGGGCAACATCCTTAAAGAATTCTCAAGCTGGCTCTGACAGGAAGTGGACCTACCTAAATGTGCCTGATGCTGACTCAGACACTGTGAGTTTTCCATCTTTCCTTTTCCTTCTTTCCAACTACACTTCACAAATTAATGTAATTAGGTGTGGGCAATTCTTCCAGCATTGAATTTTTTTTTTGACTTGTGTGCAATTAGCCAGAAGTTCTCATCTAAAAGACAAATAAGATTATCAGGATGCAACTATACCAAAGAAAGAACAATCTAGCTACCTCACAGAAGACATGGTCCCACATGATTCACCATTAACAAGATATCCTTAGAATAAGCAGCTCCATTTTAAATCACAGCATTAGCTTAATTCAGAGAATGGTTTCATTAATAGTAACATCACCATAACTGCCTTAATTTCTCCCATGCTTCAGTATTTGTGGGTTCTTAAATTTCTTCTTTTGGGGCCCCCTGCTTGCAGAGGAATTTCTTTGCAGGTATGGCTACAGAGGGGTGTGATAGAGACACAAATCAATAATACAAGGAAGGTAGCGAGGTTAGGTAGCAACTCCCTCCAGGTAACAATCTGTAAATAATGCTTTATATCTTGATGCTACCAATAATTTTGGTGAGCTGGAGTTGTCTCATATGTAACATGATGTGGTTGAGGCTTATTTTGAAGCCCTTGAAGCTTGAAGCATGGTTTAGGGACCGACGACATTGCATTACCCGGGATAGAGACTAAACTTGTCAGCTCACAGAGCCCGTAGGCTGAAAATAACAACTGACTAGCCCATTTATTAATACTTAGGTCAAAAACACTTAATGACACTGGTATTCTAACAACCTCATAGCCAATGGAAAAAAAATAATGCACCTAAATAGAAAAAAATAAGATTTCTCTCCTAGTCTTATGGATTCTAATAGTTACTAATGGGATATGTGTGTCTGATGGCACTGTACAACTTGGACATCAGCCACTTCATTTCCTCTTCCACGTTCACTTGTGTGTAATACTTGCTTTTTCTCACAGCAACTGCCGGAAACTCATTTACATACAGACATCACTTCATTGAAAAGAATAAAGTGTGATTTAATGCTGACACTATGAACCACTAATTAGCAGTTTCTATGGTGTCTTCTTAGATGTCACCGTGCTGCCCTTGAAAATGTAGCATGTGGCACCCCTGTGCATTTGCCGTGGTGCTCAGGGACGTGTCCTCACTCAGTGTGGGAATGAGGGATTTGTTAGAAAAGCAGAATTTCAGCGTCCACCTGACATTGAATAGATCAGTCTTCATTTCAGCAGGATCCCCGGGTGATTTATATGCAATTACTGTTTGTGAAACACTGTTTAAAGTCACTAAGTATGAAAATTCTGCTGTTTTGTTTTAGGAATAGAAAAGTCAAATTAGGTCATTTGCTGACTCACTTAAGTTATGCTTTCCAAATAATTATGGAATCCTTGATTCGCTCTTGCCCTTGATATAAACTTAGAATTCTGACATAAGGAACCATAGCACACACATCCTATTTGATCAGTCTCCACTCTGAATTATTGGAGGAATACAATGACATTTGTTTTATACATTTCTTGTTGTCTTCATCGTGTGTGTGTGTATATACACACTATATATACACACGTATTTATATAATATTTAAGTATACAGTATAATATTTACATACAAGTATATATTATACACTTCTATATGTGAAAAAGCAGAAAGATGCTCTGGGGAACCACAAGACCACTGCCAGGTTTAATGATTCACTAGGAGGACTCGGAAGACTTTGCAGGTAGTCATGATCAGCAAAGGGAAAAAGCACATATGGCAAAGTCCTGGAAAATCCAGGCTTCAGCTTCCAAGTGTCCTTTCCTTGTAGAGTCACACAGCATGCTCTCTTTGCAGTCATCATAGTCCTTACTTCCCAATAGTTCACAGACAGGGCTTTTGACATTACTGGGTCGCACACGAAAGCTTTCCAGGTGTTTTTTTTGTGACAGTTGCTAAGATACAGAATTTCTGCGCTGGCACTAAAGGATAATTCATTATCTTTAATGTAAAATAGGTCTCATGTCATTAACATCTCATCAGAAACTTCCTTCGGATAGATTTGCATCTTGTTTTATGTATTTTTAATTTGTTGGTGTATTCTTTTGTTGAATTGTCTCATTTTATGGGTTGCTATTCTACAGAGGTTTGCACCACCGTGGTCTTGAATTACCCATGTGGTCACACTGTGGGAATTTAGTGTTCTCCTGGCATGCCCTTGCTAAAGCTGTAGCTATAGCTTTTCAGGGACTGAGGGGCTATCTCTGTGAGTGTCAGAGAGAAGATTGTGGTTCCTGAGCCTGTCTTTATCCTGATAAATGCCTGGTAGACTTTGAAGTCGATTGAGTCTCTCAGTGGAAAAGGAGAAAGTTATAGGATGGGGCGGTGAGGTAGAAATGAAAATGTCTCAGTGACTTCATGTTTATTAGAAACAAATAAACAGAGGGTATTCACTAGCCCCCAGTGTGGTGTTTCCCTTCTCAGTAAGTCCCCTGCCTCCCTTACAAATGATCCTGTATCTTGTCCTCTCTCAGGCTTGGATTTTATACACCACCATAAAAACAATGAAGTGATACTTTGCTTTCTTCTCTCACTGTGGATGTCTCTGCTCATTGTAAAGAAGAGGAATGGTAACTGAACGAAGGGGTGGGTTCTGTGAAGAATTGAGAATAACCCTGGTCACCTATTTTCATCTTGTTCCTTCCAGACCAGCCTTAATAGCATGATGAGTGTTTACAGTGAAACAGGGGACTATGGCAATGTCAAGGTCAGCGGTGAGATACTGCTGCACATCAGCTACTGCTACAAAACTGGTGGACTCCACATTTTTGTGAAGAATTGCAGAAATCTGGCCATAGGAGACGAGAAGAAACAGAGGACAGATGCGTAAGCACGCAGCATATTCTTCAGATGTCAGTCACTGCATTCTTTGTCAGTGTGTGTGCTGCTTTTCTAGAAGGGTTTTACCATTCATTCCTCTTGATTCACAGTCTTCTCAGAAGTTTGCCACTCTCCTCCTCTGTCACTTACCTAAATATGCTATGAAGTTCATTGAGAATGGTCATGTCCATGGTTACCTGATTTTTAAAGTTAATATACCATTGCTTTGCGATAATATATTTTATAAAGAATAGATTCATATCCTTATCATTGTGTATATAACACCACACCCACCACTGGAGTTCTAGTGCAGGCACCATGATCACTTGAATCCCCCTACCCCAAATTTCTTTCCTCCTTTTCTAGCTCCCCTCTTAAAACTACAGTTTTCACTTCAAAGTTTGATAGTATTTTTGTTGTATTTTATTGGTACTCTATGATTTTTTAAAGAGAAAAGAAGCAGGCAGAAATGAAGACAAGTAGACAGCTAGGCAGGAAGAGCAAGGAAGTTATTTATTTATTTGGTTAGTTAATTAGCTGTTCATTTTTTTATTGTTCCCCCCAGACCTGGGTCTCAAACTGAGGCCTTTGGGCTTTACATGAACTCTGCTGGAGCTATAGACTTAATGCCTGAGTCAACAGAGCACACCTGTCTTTTGTTTCTTTATATTCCTGTTACTCAATATGATTCAGGACTGGCATATTTATAGTTTATACAACGATGACTCCTTAAGATAAAAGACTGACATGTATAAGAGTATTCTGTTAATTTCTGTTCTGGGAACCCTCCAGAGAAATTACCATGTTGTTAGCCCAGTTGAGACAATCAAAAGGGCAGTGGGTTTTAGGACTGCGGGCATCAGCGTGAGCAGGCAGGTATTGAAGGGGAACTAGATGTAAAGATGCTCTGGGGAACCACAAGACCACTGCCAGGTTTAATGATTCACTAGGAGGACTTGGAAGACTTTGCAGGTAGTCATGATCAGCAAAGGGAAAAGGCACATATGGCAAAATCCTGGAGAATCCAGGCTTCAGCTTCCAAGTGTCCTTTCCTGGTAGAGTCACACAGCATGTTCTTAACAACTCTAGCAGCTAGCTGTGACAACATTTGTGAAATGCTGTCTGCAGTGAAGCTCATTTAGAGACTCAACTGGTCACATATCAAAATTTCCAACTCAGAAGGAAATCAGGTATTCAGCATAAGCCATGTATATATATATACATATATATATGTATATATATGTATATATATATGTATATATATATATTTTTTTTTTTTTGCAAATAATTTAGTCAATGCTGATCCACTTAGATGCTAGCCAAGGGCCAAACTTGTAAGTTGGCATTTGTCTCCAGCCTGCTCTGTCAGCCCTTTTCTGCCTCGTAGATGACCTAGATTCAATAAAATAACTTGGCAAAACTGTTTCCAAATGTCCAAAGAATACAAATAAATCGATTTTGACTACAGATTACTGCACTTAACCTCTTCAACTGAATATCAGATAGTTTCAGGATCAATGCAGTCATTCGACTAGCATAGAAAGGGGACATCTAAAACCAGTAGATATGCTTCTAGACTCTGATAGCATTTGTACATTGCAACCTTGTACATTTCTGAGTCTACCATGATGTTTCTGCTTCAAGATGCTTCTGAGATAGTTCAAGGCAAGGTATTGGGTAGAATCGCTACTGTGACTTTATATTGTTATTTTCTTTTTTTTCAACATTTTCCTTCATGCAGCTATTGCCATTAATTCTATTCATTAGAAGTCCTAACATTTAAATGGAGATGAATATAAGCCCATAATATTTTGTGGAATCACTGATCATAATAATGGATTATATTTATGGAGTAGTATAATATGTCTTCTCCTTGTATCTTATCAACTAAATTTAATCCTCACACTACCATAAGTTACTGTTATTATCCGTTTTGCAGGTAAGGAAACTGAAGCAGAAAGAAGTTAAGTTCTTGAGTTCACCAAAACAGTGAGGCATGGAGTGATTCAAACTCAGTTGTATTAAATCAAAACTTACACTCTTTATCACTATAGTTTGCTGCTTATTTCTGATGGAAAGTCTAGAGTATATTTGAAGATTCCCTGATATGTACACTACAATCACTTATGCTCACCGGATTTGTTCCCTTTACTCCTTTATTCACTGAAGCCATGGAGCATTTCTTATTAATGTTTCCTAATAACTGCTTTTATCTTTTATCATTTACAGTTATGTCAAGTCCTACCTTCTTCCTGACAAGTCCAGAAGCAATAAGCGCAAGACCAAAATCAGAACAGGCACTAACCCTGAATTCAATGAAATATTAAAGGTAAATACTCACTCATGATCTTCACAACCTCATTGGTTTAGAAGTAACTTCAGAGAATTTACATGTTGTAGGGGTGCAGTGAAAATCCCCACATTCCTTTGAAGTTATTCTTGGTAGACAAAAAATTCGTAGACATCAAATATATTAGTGGGAGAAAAGACCAGATTTAATGGCTTATGTATGGAAGGTACATGGCTATAAATTTTAAAGTAAATGGAATAGACCAGAGACTTGAATCCTAAACTAAAGTATGGAGAGGGGTCTGGGATATTAATGGAGCAGGGGGGCACGGTTAACATGAAGGGGCAACATTGTATGACAAACTTTGCGTCTACATGTGTGCCTTGCCTTAAGATACGTTTCCCTGATAACTGGATTATTTTTGGAGATGATTCTATATCTAAATAACCTTTGATCTTGAAGGTAATCATGACGGCTTCTCCTGAGACCTGAAGAGCCTCAATTAACCTTTAGTTCCACATCCCCAAATGAGATATATTGGAAAAACATTTCTGGACATCTTGTAAAAAGTTTATCTGAGCATTTCAGGGAGACTAATCCCACAATATCAAGGATTATATATGTTTTAGGAAAGTGAAAATTGAACGAATTATTCTAATGCCCTTGGCTTCCCTTAAAGATTTTAGAAAAAATAAATGTAAACCACTCTTGCTTAGTTTATCTCTCTGCTGTGGAAATAACCCAGCAAAATTACACCTCTGCTGGTACACCTGAGCCCAAACTGTGTTTCACCCTTGAGAAAACTGTGCTTTTTTTCTTCTAGCATCTTTGGAACAAACTTAGCCGGTCACATTGTACAGCTCACATTCACTGTTCCATGGCACAGCTTGAATATATACTGTTGTTTCTTGTTAGGGTTTCAGAAGTTGACTAAATATAGGCATATGATTAGTGAATAGTAGAGATGCAGGGCTGGATTTGGAAAATCTCAGATAAAGTGACTTAGCTAAGATACGGCCCAGGCAACAATCCTAAAGAAGTTGCTTTCTCCCTTGAGCTTCTGCGTGACCCCTTCTCCCACTCTCAACCAATCTAATCTGGTAAGAGAGCTCCAGGGACAGTGGAAGGTAGATAATATTGCCAGTCACTGGCAACTTTTGGTGGCCAGAGTGATAGAGTCAGATCTGCCATAGCAGGAAGATGGCGAGGACAGAAAGTCATGAAGATGGTGTCAGTCGGGACCTGTGCAGACACAGGCACATATATCAAATCAGATCTGAATGAAAATGAGTGAATGCAGGTAGAGGGTTACAGAACAAAGAGAAGCCCAAACAAAACAGGTAAACTCAAAATGCAGGGAGCCAGCGTTAATCATGTCAGGAGCAGCGAGGACAGGTATGATACAAATCCAACGTCAGAAATCACTAGTGTCAGGTATGTTCCAGGTAGTAGTCGCATAGAACATGCAGATGGTTTTGAGGAGACGTGAGCAGATGGCCCTGGACAGCCTTCTGCTAGAAGAGGAAAAGCCACCCCAGCAATATTTTCTTTCTGCTCAATCTCTGTGCATAGCTTTTCACCCCTGCACTTCGTCAGGGATTTATGAAGATGGCCGTTTGCAAGTGTTGGGGAGGATGGTCATCTTTCTCTATCCCTTTATGTCCTTCTGGCTGGAAAATAATTAAATTGACATAGTTAGCAGGAGAAAAGACAAATTTAATTATGTGTTCACAGAGGCCCATAAAACATGGAACTTGTTATCTGGTCTGTCCAGAGAGTTTATACAGTTTTTAGAAAGGTGGGTAATAAAACTTGCGAGGAAAGGACAGATCAAAAAGAACCTTTGGAATTAAAAGAAGGAATGTGTAGGGTTTATTTACATATATGCAAACAGACCTTGAAAACTCTAGTCTGATGCGTATAGTTTTCCATCCCTGCCAGGGGCACCACCAAGATTTATATCCTGTTTTTACAGAGATAGATAATTAGGCAAAGCCTCATTCTTGCATCTCCTGTTTCTCAGTTTTCTTCAGTTCAAAATAATCAGTATACCACTTTGGCACATACCCTGGGGCAGCCTGTCATTGGTCCCAATACAAGTTATTTTTAATACTTTTCTGGACTTAGGGGTTTTCATTGTGATTAGATTCAGACAGAAGAGTTGGAGAATTGATATATTAAACCTTGACTTTGCAAAGTATGTGTTAAAAGATAATGAGGCAAATGAAAAATAGATCAGACTGGAAAGGGGACAAACTTCATCCCCTGACACTTTTGATGGGACATCCAACTTAGGACTCTGCCCGAAGTAACTTGTTTGTCTGTCAATGCTATGTCTAATACGAAGTGACTTTTTGGACTTAGAACCTCAGCTGTAGCAGAAACAAATTGGAATAAAGTGTTTTCTTTGTGTGTGTCTTGTTCATGTTATGAATGTATATGATCTGAAAGAGGGCCATTTCAACCTGTCCTGGAGTTGAACAGAGCCCTCCTTGTGGAAGGTGATGTTGTAAATCTCATTTGCAGTACACCATCAGCCACACCCAGCTGGAAACAAGAACCCTGCAGCTCTCAGTCTGGCACTATGATCGATTTGGACGTAACAGCTTCCTTGGGGAGGTGGAGATTCCTTTTGATTCATGGAACTTTGACAATCCAAGTGATGAATGGTTCGTGCTTCAGCCCAAGGTAGGAAATGCTTCCAGATTAGTCAGTTATACCACTAGACAAGCTGTGAGCAAACATGACGTCCTGCCTCAAAGAATCTGAAGACTTCCAATTTTCACATGATAATCTGAAATGATCAGTGCAGCAAATTTTGCAATGACATGATACATGTAAATTCTTTCTTTTAGAAATCCTTCAATACAGGCTCTATATTGCAAGCCACATTATCATATATATCATTAATTTGATTTAATGAAATGTATTCAGCATTTGAAATTCTCCATGGATAAGCAAAAGGAAAACATTGTGTGATCCTATTAGAGAAAAATCTTCATTTTCACATAAGCAAAAACAAATCTGTAGAGCAACATAACCGACTATAAGCAGGAATTATTCTACCTTGATTCATATGAGGAGATGACCAGTAGCTAAAATATCTGGTTTGCCATATTCCAAATTAGAGAATAATTGCCCAGATCTTGAGTTATAGTCAGAAAAAACAGTCGTAAAACTGGTTCTAGAAATGGAATGCCAGTATAGCATATTCTAAACTAGACCAACTGTACCTTGGGTTCATTCTCTGCAAATAGAATCTATACATTTATGGTAAATTTAAAACCGAGATAAGCAGACAATAAATGATCTCAATTTGTACCCATTAAGTGCAATCCAGGCATTAGAATGATTCTGAAAAGAAAGAGGTGAGAGCTCACTTGAAGCCCAAAGTGAAGTGTAAAATGGTCATATTTATGTAACAGATTATTTTTTTTATCTATAGCGGGGCAAAAGTAGCATGTTGGTAAATATAGTGGACTCAGCAGATTACTCAGTTCAGTGTTAGCTCTATGACTGTGTGATGGGCAATTTGCTTAATTTCCCAGGTCTTGATGTTCTCATTTGTGATATAAGAATTGGACAGAGCTTATAGGGATGCTGTGAAGATTGACTAAGCATTCTATACAATGTTTGTAGTTTTGTATCAGGCACATTGTACATTCCCAATGAATACTAGGTAATATTTATGTTATATCAGAGTCCTTATATATTGCATTCCACAGAAATCCCACCTTATACTGCTCAAAAAAATAAGATGAAATTATTGGTCAGTAGTTATCAAGCATGTCTTGATCCAAACGTTAAAGTCTTTTCAAAGCTCTGAAGTCCCCTGGTCTCTCCTCTTCCCTGTGTTGGCTTCATTTTCAGACTCCACACAGTGTGGGCCTCCCTCACTAGCTCCAGGCATGTTTCTTTTAGACACTACAACAGCTGTAAACCTTTTATTCTTGTACCTCGGGGTAGGAGAGGAAAGCTTTCCCACTCCAACAATCCAACCAGTGCCCAAGGTCCGACCCTCATAATTCTAATTCTCATTATTAGCCATCCTAAGCTAATCACTGTGGCCAAGATGGTGAGATACATTGGCTGGCTTAAAACAATCAGAACAATCCCTGGTCTTAAAGGTGATGTTTCCCCAAAGGAAACTCAAGTGCAGTAGTACTAAGGGAAGGGTGAAGTGGATGCTACACAGCAAAGACAAACATTGACCTTCATCAGTAGTAGCGTGGTTGGCATTTTATTCTTGCCACAAGTCTGTGAGGTAGCTATCAATAACTCCATTTTATATGAGGACACAGAGATGCAGAAGTTAAATACATTTTCTGGTGGGTTTTATAACTGACCTCAAACTTGATGTAAGTAACTCATGGAGAGTCTTTAGGAGGCAGAATTGGACTGTAGGTAAAATTAACAAGAATGTAATGAAAACTCCTTAAGCATAAAATAACTGCAAGCCCCTGACTAACATAAATGTGATAGAGATTGGCAGCATCACATAAGGAAAACTAAGTCCACAATGGCATAGTATTCTCCTAACATTGAATATGGGAAGTATTTGGTCATGACAGCACCCAGTCTCTCAGACTTCAGCGGAAAGCCTCACTATAAGGACAGCACACACTGTGACTTCACAAGTCTCATCAATGACTTCTTTTTGTGTATAATGGATGAGCATCAAAACATCATAGAAAATGTCCAAGACATCATAGGACGCGTGACAGAAACGAAGGACAGGTAACATGCACCTTAGTCCATAAAATTAGCTTGTCTGTCATAAATGTATCATTAAAGCAAGTAGGGGCTCTTTGGAAACCAGCTTGGAGAGCTTTCAGTTTCCTGGAAATGGTTGAAGGACTTGCTCTGGGATGCCATCTAAGCTCTCCCGGGCATCTATGTGCTTCAAGATTGATAGGTTTCCATGGTAATCACCTTCACAATGTCCTTGGGCAGTTTCACAATTTCTCACAAGGGGAAACATCTCTCTCAACCTTGTTCGAGTTTGAAAAGTTCTGATTGTGTTTAGTATCCATGGAACTCCATCATTCCTCTGCCTCATCCCCTTTGATTCCTTTAACCATGTCTGTTAGGAGATTTGCCTCCACCTGAGACCCTAGAAGATTATCCTTAGGCTGTTAGCTTTCCCCACATTGACAGAGAACCAGAAGGTCCTAGATACTTACGTGCCTTCTGCCACAAGACAATGGTTAGCCATAACTGTTGCTGGGGGAGTATGAGAGTCAGTCCCTTACTGAATGTGGGGAAAACTCCATGGCATTACCTGTATTTCAGAGCTCCTCTGCCAGAGCAGGCTGTGCCCTAGCCTGGCTCCTTCCCCTTTCCTGACCTGCTTCGCCTACCCCTTCACTGTTCTGTTGGGAGTACTTCCTTAACAAGATATTTTAAGTAACAAAATCCAACTGAGTTCATTTTAAAGATCAAATTGGCATTAATGACTCATGAATCAAGCAGCATCCTATGTAACAAGTAGAGGGGTGATTTGAAAGGGTGTACAAAATTAAAGGTTTTTATAGGAAGAGACAGGAGAAAAATAAGGGAAGAGGGAGTTATTTCAGTTTTCGGTAACCTGTGTAGAGGGCATGGAAATAGGTCTTGTGACAGATTACCTCATTTTCCTTTAGGGGAATGGTAGAAGTTACTTCATTGGTGCTGACCAGAAAATTCCACACTGAACACTGAAAACTGCATTCCTGGGGGAGTTTGAAATCCCGGTTATGTTAGGTATGAAGTCCCTCCATTTCGGGCCTGTCATTTTTAATAATCTCTTGTATAAGAGTCTTCACTTCAAAATCAGCTTCCACGGAATGCAATGTAAATTAACATTTATAATCCATGTCATCTTTCTCGGCTCAGCTTCCTCCAACACAGACAGGAGAAAGGCTGTAGATTCAAACTTGTTTGCATATCATGTCTTCCAAAAAATGGGGAGGACAGACTTAAAAGCATGCTCTGCTTCATGAGTGACTCATCCTTAGACTGAGCTGAGCTCTGTGTACTTGATTATCTGCCACTATGAGAAGTAGCTCTTCATTCTCATTCTCCTGTCTCACGCATTTAGATGCAACAATCACTTCAGCAGCAGCGACTGTAAGCATGAGCAACCCCAGAGATTTGATAGTGCTTGTAGATTATCAAGCTGAGGAGGTGAAGCGTGAGCTACAGGGACCGATTGCCTGAGTAATAGAGGATCAGAATTAATAGTCCTTAAGCACTGTGAAATACTGACATCCTTTTGCAGTGGGAATACAGGAAAGACATCGTGCTTTATTGCTTATTGACTCTGTGTTAGTGAACGTCCCTCGATACCAACCTTTGTTTTCACTAAGTTCCAGCACTAAGCCAGTGAGGAGGCTGGTGGAGACAGAGAAAGAAGTCAGCATGTGGAACGAACTGTGAAGTCGTTTTGTGGTCTAACTTCAATTTTACTCCATGACACGAGATTATTAGCTATAATTCATTATCTTTCTGAAAGGCGTGTTAGGTAGGTAGAGAAGAACGATTTGTCAGTATAAATTGCCTTTCACGTGTTCCCCAAAGGCACTTTTATAAAACACAAGGACTTTTGAAACAGCAAATTTAAGTGGTTTTCTAAGGAAACCTTTGCTCTGCCTTCAGGCAGAACATGAACGTACGTTCCTATGGAGTTTATTACCCAGCTGAGAGGCGTTCTCTTTTATTTGGCCATGTTAGCACATCTCCATAATTTACTACCTCACCTTAGCCCTTTAAATGCACTGGGAAGTCTGCTTTTTACTCTGATGGAAAATGAGTCTCTCCCTTTTCAAAACGCAGGCGATCATGGATGTTCTCGAATTATGCCACACCTCTGCTCAGATAACCTCACTGGCTCCCGACTGCTTTTGGATACAGGTTGAGTAAATCCGAACCCTCAGGCCAGCATTCAGCGCTTCCTTGGTGTGGGCCAACCTTCTGTAGCAGAGGAGGTTGTCAGTACTCTTACCCACAGCCTCATTCTCATACATGCATGGCTCTCCATGACTCTCGCTCCCGCTGAACAATACCTGCCAGTCTTTGTAGGAGAGGAACCCTCAGGCTGGTAGAGTGGGCTCGATCTGTGGAAAGACAGAATAGTCTGCGTATTTAAGTCTCCTGGGACTTGAGGGCAGGCCCCTCAACCAGTAAGTGATGGGCGAAGGAGGATAAACACTCTTGCCTCTGTTGCTTCTGATTGGACAGCTCTGTCTTATCTCTAGAGCTTCCCTGTGAGACTGACCAAAGTTACTCCCCTGGAACCTTACCTGATATCACAACCTTTCTATACTTCATATTCCCACTTCCTCGGCATCCTTCCTAATAAAACATTGTGACATGAATTTCTGTCTTAGTCTCCTGGGTAACCCCGAGTAGACATCTGTTTCCCTCTCCCTCGCTCCTACCTCCAAGCACACCACACTTGTAATCACACCTGACTTTCTAGCAGTTCTTAAAATAGTCAACAAAGTCATCACCATATTTTGTTCATACTATTTTCTTAACCCAGAGTAACCTTCCTTCCATTTTTCTCTTCAACTTGGCATCATCTGTCCATCCTTTAAGGACTAGACAAGTTTCATCTATTAATCCCCGAATCCCAATCTCTCTGTCTGTCTTTCTCTGTCTGTTTCTCTCTCCCTCTCTCCCTCTCTCTCTCCCTCTCCCTCTCTCCCTCTCTCCCCCCACCCCTAGTTTCTTCATACTTTTATTGGGGCAGCTGTCATTGTTGGTCTGTCATTGAACTTACTGTATAGTAGAAGTTTGGGGGAGAGGCTCGGCAATCAGGACCACTAGTATGCCAATTAATAAAGGAAAGTTACCGATACCACACACAACAAACATATCCCAGTGCATTTCTTAGACATTTATTTCAAATTCGTATGAGTAGACATGCACTCGTTTTCCAGTCATCTAATATAAGGACATTTCATTTCGTTTGAGTGTAGTTTCGGTGATCAAAATGTTGTCATATCTTCCTGGTATAAATACTACCCCTAATGCATCATCGTCAACAATTTACAGTTTGAGATTCTCATAAGGGAAGCAATAAAATCAGATGACTTTCACGTAAAATAAGTGTACAATCTTTCTCTGCATTTATTGTTTTCCTAATCTTGTATAGTTTCAAGCCCAAATGCAATGAAAGGGCAAATTTATTTTCAAATCTTTAGTTCTTCTAAAGTACTCAATTTTTATAGCCACAGCTGTCTTTTTTGTACCTTTCAGTGTATGTGAAAATTAATGATATAATAGAACCATAAATATATCTAACATAAAGAGTTTGGGGGGGATGATGGTTCAGTCAATTCATGATGAGCATGCAGTTCAACTGATGGGAGCAGATATCCATGGTCTTTATAAAGGATCCTGTTCTTCATTGGGCATGGAGAACATTAATTAATCTGATTAATCAATTACAAAGGAGCAGATTAATAGAGCTTCTATTACATTTCTCTATATATCTTACATATCTATCTATCTATCTATCTATCTATATATCTTCTAAATAGACTGAAAATTAGTTGAAAGCAGGATCTGTCTCTTACATGCTTCCACACACTTAACAAAATGCCATAGAAAGCATTATTATTAGAAGGCATTCTATATGTGTTGGGTACATTGAATTTAATTGAAGAATTGAATTAAAGTGAATTCTGCTTTTCTCTGAGCAAGATTTGGTTGAGTGATGTAAAATGATGGTATGCCAGGATAGAGTGTTGCCTGGAATTTCCTTGCAAAAGTACCAAAACTATCTCAAGTCAAATGATATGGGGAGACTGAAAGATGATTCCCTCTTTTGAATTCATTTGTATGTGAATATAATGCTGCAAGGCTTCATTTTTATTGTTTTCTACTTTCACAAGACATAAGGACTCTCTACAAAAGCACCAGTATATTTTAATTTAAGCTAAGAATCATTGTAATATTAACAAACCCTATAATGCATGTTTTGATCCCTACTAATATACTGAATATAAGTATGTATCATTTATTCCTATCAATATATCTTCCTGTCCAAAAGATCTCAACCAAAAACAGAGTGTGTACCGGTTAACTGTTGCTGTATCGAAAACTGCCCTGTGACTCAGGCAGCTGAGGCAGATAAGGTGATGACCATGTAAAACCTACAAACCCCAGAGCAGGTGAAAAAGAAAACTACCCTAAACCTTAGTGACTAGAAACAAGGTATTATTATCACTCATAATTCCTGTCTGCAGGGTGATTCTCATTAAAGGTCTCTCATGTGATTACAACTAGACCTTAGACCCAGGCTGCAGTTATCCGAAATCTTGTCTGGGCTGATTGTCCCAGCTGACTGTCTCACACTGGATGTTGGCTGCCCACTGGGAACCCATCGAGGACACCATTGTGCCTTCTCTATATGCCTTGGACCTCTCATTATGGATTCCCAGAGGGAGCATTCCAAGAATACTCGTTCTAAGAGGGAACAAAAGACTTCATCTAAATGCTTAGACCCCAGAACTCTCACGTTGTCGCTTCTGCCATATTCTACTAGTCAAAGTGATCATAGAGTCCAATCAGGTCGGAGGAGAGTGGACAAATACCCTGCCTCTCATTGATGATTGTATGAAAAAAGCAGTGGCCTCTTTGATTTGCCATTATGCCCTTTATAACTTTCCATTTATAGACAAAAAGAAAGGGAAAGATGTTCCATGTTCATAGAATGGAATATTTAACATTGTTAAAATGACCATCTTACCTAAAGTAATATTCACTGCATTTCCTTATCAAAATTCCAATGATATTTTTAAGGGACATAGAATGACAATACCAAAATTTGTATCTAACCTCAAAAGAACCTGGATAGCCAAAGTTATCCTTAGAAATAAAGACTTCCAACTTCAAACTTTACTACAGAGCATTTATAATCATTTTCCATTCATGGCATTCGCTTTAACTACAATTTATGGAAATTGTCTAAACAATAAGAAAAACCCTTTTCTAAGGCACTTGATCCCCAAATAATCAGATTAAATATTAGCCTATTATACCATCTAATCTCATGTTTTTGCCCTGGTAAAATGGTGGCATAATATAATCTGAATTCTTTTTTCTACCCTTACTAATAAGTTCCATCACCACCAAGAAGAAAATCAGGTGGAGATTCCTTTTCTTTGTAATAGTCTCAGTCTTTTTTGCTCAGACTTAAACAGTCCAACTTTGCCGTGAGCTTTGGGGTTTCTGAGTTCCTTCTCTCTGCCCTCTCTCAGAGGAAAGCAATTCTCAGCCCCTGGCTCAGTGTTCGGAAGTCAGTTTCCTGAAGGAAAAGCCTGAGGAAAAAAATGCTAGTTTGCTTATCCTATTTATGAAAGTCAACATTTGATTGATTGAGAGGCAGGTGGGAGATCTGGATGAATATTCACATTGAATTTTCTAACTTGATTTTGAGGTGATCGTAGGTCCTCATGTAGTTGTAAGAAATAATACAGAGGTCATATACACCCATTAACCACATTCCTCCAGTGGTACCTCTTGCAAAGCGGTAGTAGGATATTATAAACAAAATATTGTCATCAATATAATCCACTGATTTTATTCAGATTTCCTTAGTTTTCATTTGTTTGTGCATGTATATGTGTATAATTAGGTCTATGAAATGGATTGCATGTGTAGCTCTGTATATCCCCCACCACTCAAAATGCAGGATCATTACATCAGCACAAGGGGCCCTCATGCTCTTTGGAATCATTCCCAATTCCCTCCTGCCACTCCCATCCCTAACTCCTAGCAAGCGCTAACCTGTCATCCATACCTATTATTTTGTCATTTCAAGAATGTCCTGTCAGGGGAGTTGGACAGTATGTGTTCTTTTGAGAGTTGATTGTTTCATCGGGTTTAATTCTCTAGAGTCATTCAAGCTACTGCATCATCATCCCTTTTTATTTTTTGCTGAGTAGTATTCCATGGTGTGACTGTACCAAAGTCTATTTAACCATTCATCTGTTGAAAGTCATCTACATATAGGTTGCTTCCAGTTTTTTTACCATTACAAATAAAATATATAAGTGTTTGTATACAGGCTTTTGTGCGGACAAAATATTTCATGTCTTTGGGATCAATGCCAAAGAGTACAATTGTCGAATTGTATGGTAGCTGCCCATTTATTCTTATAAGAAACTGTCAAACTGTATTGCAAAGTGCCTGTACCATTTTACATTCCGAAAACGTTTGAGTGAACCAGTTTTTCTATATTGAATTTTAAGGATGTGAATTGTCAATGTAGCTTTTAATAACTGGTGGCTGGCACCAATGCGAATCAAGCATTACTTCCTGCTAATCTCTTCTTGGTCACTTAGGAAAGTCCTGAGACATCGAGGACAGAGACACAGAAGTCTATTATGGGGCTGTTTTCAGTGGCAGCATTGTTCCTGCCTCATACCTCTCACACTGTATGTACATGATCAGTGATTAGGTCTAGTCCTTCCTATATTACCAGCACTCCGTATCCATTGCGCCAGAATAGAATGAGTGTTATATATCTCTTCTCAAATTCCTGTACTTTAATGTTAAAAGCTACAAGCAGATACCTTCATAGAGTGTTCCCGTGGGGAAAAAAGACCTGTTCACCGCTTCCGGCAGCCATGAAGCAAAGTCATAAAACATCCTGTGACCTGAGTTTGCTGGAATGTTGCCAGCAGACAGAGAACTTCCTGCGCTTGAAACCCCCTCCCCTAATTTACATCCGTCTCTTCCCTCTTAAGTGTGTTCTAACCAGAAACCCCCGGCTCAGCTCTTTGAGGAAAAATCCCAGCTGAGACCACGCATGTAATAAATCTGCCTAAAATACTTCCAAAGAGTGCTTGCTTCGTTTTTCCGAAAAGCTATAACATTCCAACCTCTTTTTTTTTTAATCATTCCTAAAGCATCTCAAGTGAAGAAGCACTGACATAGAATGGGAAGGTCTGTCATATTTAAGCTACCAAATAAATACTGTGCATTCAAACATGAGCTACAAAATAACAAACCAAACATTTGTTTCTTTTTTCATTTCTCTTCCCTTGATTAGGTGGAGTTTGCTGGTGATATCAACCTTCAGTACAAAGGAGAGTTGACAGTTGTTTTACGTTACATTCCCCCAGAGGAAAACCCAGTGCTTCCAACAGGCCAAGGTAGAGCAATAATCAATGACTTTAATCAAGGAGAGTCTGTTTCTACAAGCCTGGAAATGAGGACAAGGGATTGATTGGGCTCTGTTACTTTTACACTACACAAATAAAATGTAAAGGGCTAACTGTCACCGTGTTTCAGGGACAGCCAAGAAGTACATACTAGATATGGGGAAGGGGTGAAGTTCATACTTGAAATCGACCTTGATGGTGATATTTGTTTTCTGAAAGTTGTGTAACTTCTAGAATGTTTCCCAGGGTGGAGTGGGAGAACGGACGGGGAGGTGAGAAAGCTGTTGTGTGGATATATGATGTTCATAACCACTTACTCTTGAGGAAGTGATTGACCTAGAACACAGAATACGAAGGAGAAATCCAGATGGTGCCAACTTTTAAATCTTTCTTGCCCTTTTCCTTACATCAACTCCTATAGGCAGTCTCTTCTATCCTTCCATTGACTCTCAGCCTCTTCCATGTGGTCTTCTGCAGGTATCTTAGCATCTCTCAGCCTCAGTGTCCTTACTCCCTAAGGGCATTGTAAGGTCTAAATAGATTCCTTCATGTAAAGTACTTGAAACAGTTCTAAACAAAGGTGGTGGTGGTGGTGGTGATAGGTTTTATTAATGTGGAGCATATTTCATCAGGATAAAAATAGAACATAGGGAGAAGTTTTCTCTCACCCCAAAATGTAATTGCGCCCTGACTATAGCCTTTAGAGCTGGCCCTTCATGGAGTTGACAATCAACAAGACTAGAATATCAAAGGGAGAGTGGTGGAATTTTCTGTTTTGGGGTCTTGGTGCTTGTACATGGCTTTCAGTGTAACTTTTTTACTGAGAGGAGGGATATGGCCCAGGAAGCTCGCAAGGTCTTTTCTATTTTATTTCTTTATACCTTATGAAAAGAATAACCTTGGGGGGGGGGTATTTAATGTATTTTATTTATTTGTTCATATTTTTCAGTAAACACAGTGAAAGACCTATCTGGAAGGAATCCAATGTGGTAGAATAATTTAAATGAATACATGGAAAAGTAGTCAATTACATAAAGACCTGATTGGGTCAACAAATAAATCTTTGCAGATTTTGTTTGTAAATTTTGAAATGGAAGCTATGATTTCTCTCTTCTGTCCTCCCCTCCCTCCCCTGACCTTCCCTCCCCTCCTCTCCCCTCCCCGGTCTTCTCTCTCACATTTTGACGGCTGCTGCAGGAAAGAAGCCTCTTAAAAGGGGAAAGAAGAAGGAGTCACCTGTAATCACTGGAGGAATACTGGAAGTGTGCATCAAAGAAGCCAAGAATTTGACAGCAGTGAAGTCAGGAGGCACTTCTGATAGCTTTGTGAAGGGGTAATTTTGTTTTAGCACATTTCAGATACGACTTAATGGGAGATGAAAGGATCTGTGATCCACAAAGCAGTAGTGGCTATGAGACTCCCATGTTCTTCTTAATGGACTAGTAAAGAGCTACCCTTGAATGTTGTTCTTACATCTAAGGTAGTACTAATGTACAGGGAACTTCTTATTCTAGCTTTCTACCAGCTTCCAGCATATTTCATAATTTCCCGTCACCCTCACCCTTAAGACTGGCAGATTTCCCTGTGAGATTCATTTCTTAAAGGAGGAAAAAGTATGATTTTTCTACACGTAATATATTTTTATGATGCTTTGTTATCATTTGATGTTGGCAATATGCAACAACAACAATATTAAATCCTTAGTAATTGGCTCTTTGGGGGGAAATCATAAAATGTGAAGATGTCAGAGCATGCCCTCCAGTGACACCCACTAGAGAGTGCTTTCAGGAAGCTCCCAGACTGTTGTCTACTTTGCATTGGTATCTACTTTGTGGCGCTCAGGGCAGTTAGTTCAAGGGACACAAGCTCTTTTAAAAGGCCATTCTTAGCCATACTAAGCAACCCAAACAACAAACCCCTCCTGATTTCTATTTGAGATATATTCTCCCAGATTTAAAGGAACTTGAACTAGGACATTTTTCATTCATTCAAGCAAACATATAATACACAGGTACCAAGAACTAAATGCTACAGTTTCAAAAAGAAGACATGATCGCTGCCCTTACAGAGCACCATAAAACCCAGAAGGTAAACCAAATTCTCATGATCCCTGCCATAAGAATAATTCATTGGGTCAGGTGACAGTGTTGTTCTACTCCTCAGTCCTTAGAAAAGTATAGTTGTCCCTATCAGAAAATGAATCAAACCTTTACCCTCATAGATTGTAACTTTGCAAAGCCAACATAAGCAGCAGCTATCTGGGGTTTACCTGCTGGTGAGTGTGTCTGCCCGAGTCCCAGACCGTCTATCCTTCCCTTTGTCTCACAGTAGATTTAAGCACAAGTCACATGTTTTTTCTGGACTCTGCCATTGTAATTTGCCTCACCAGTTTCACCATCTAGTGAAGGTTTCTTGTTCCTCATTGTCTGGTAGGATGAAGGGTCCGTATCCTCCCCAGTGCTTTTGCAGGGGTGACATAACATGTTCTGAAATAATTTTCACTTTATCATATTGAACACATATGAAACAGAAACAATAAAGGAAATTACCTTTGTTTTATGAAGAAAAAAAGCCAGTCATTTCTAGTAAATTCTCTTCTTTGGTTAACCTTTGAACTTACATTAAAGAGATCTCATATTTTTTGAAAAAGCAGAACTGTATATAAAGTTTAATATTATGAAATATATCAGTTAATGTTGTCTGTATCCAAAAGAGTAATTAAACAAGACAAAGTATTGTTCTCATGCATGTCAGTGAAGACTAAAGGTGAAGTGTCCAGGGCAGCTTTGGAATTACCGTGATTATCAGGGACCCAGTGGTTAAGGGTCACGGGTCAAAATGCTTGAGCCTCAGCTTATGCAATTTAAATTCTAACTGAGAAGACACTGCCAGAAGTGGCATCCAGAACTACTACCTCTAGCCATAGACCAGAGCTTAGTCACATGGCAATACAGCTCCTAGGGTAGCTGGGAAGCATAGTATTTATTCTGGACAACTTCTACCTACCTAAAAAATAAAAAATGAGGATGTTTAAAGAGAAGAATAAGGAGAGAATGCATATTGGGAAAACAAGCAGCCCCAATTGGTACATGAAATGTCAAGTGTTCTAACATATCCTCTTCACTATAAGGTCATTTCTTTTGTGGTATTTTTCGGTTTTGTTTAATATACTAATTCCATACACATATATATATATATATATATATATATATCCTTCCCTAAATTATGCCACCTAATTGACTAGGTACTTATAATCTACTCCCCTACATATTTTTAATTAATTTTATTGACATAACTTTGGTTTATAACATTATATAGTTTTTGTTTCGCTTTTTTAAAGGAACGGTGCAGGCAGGAATGAGGGTGAACACAGGCAGGCAGGAAGAGAGAGGAAGAAGCAGCACTTTATTTTGTTTAGTTGTTGAACTTGGCTGTTCGGCCCAGCCCTCAGATTCGAGCAGCGGTCTTCGGGATGTATGTGGACTGGGCTCTTGGCCAAAGGCGTCTGACAAAACTGCTACTCCACCAGAGCACACTGACATTATATAGGTTTTGACCATTGTAGAGATGGCCTGGGGTGTTTAATTGTCGAGATTCTAGGAAGTCTCAGGGAGAGAGTAGAGAAACTGATAGGAGGAAAGGAAGGAAACTGATAAAAAATATGTTTATAGGCAGGGTAGGACTCTGGACAGCTGGGCCTCATTTCTACTGGGGAAGCAACAAGGAACTCTGTAGAATGTACCTTAATCCCTTCAAGGAACAGGGAAGCAGAGGGGCTCATCCACCAATTTCCAAAACTCGTTGATTGAAAGTTGCTCCGTGGAGAACTTGCAGTAATCCCAGGGTCCCTGCATATAAGCCAGACCAACTCAGCACCCGAGAAAGTCCTTAATTAGAGAACCCAAGAGACCCTGGCATTTGAGGTGACAAGTTGTCAGCATACAAGTCAACTCAGAAGTGGACCAATGGTGGTATGAAGCAGGACAGTGAGTACTGTCAACTACAAGAGGTATTTTCATTTCAAGATTAGGGAAGGGACAAAATAA
>RJWH01007174.1:0-43716 GCA_004363575.1 Solenodon paradoxus | reverse complement strand
CTCACTACTGCCGTGCTTCTGGCCCCAATTTCTACACACGGCTCCCTTGGAGTAGATTCTCACAGTCCCTGACCCCAAGGTATTGGGGAGTTGGGAGCAGGGCTCTTACAAGCCCCAGTCTCTGTTGGTACCCACAGGAGGAAGCAGCCCTGCTCAGCCAAGAGTTTGCAGAGGTCTGGGGCAAGAAGGCCAAAGAGCTCTACGACTCCATCTGGCAGAATTTCACAGACCTCACACTTCGAAGGATCATCAGTAGTGTGCGCACCCTGGGTCCTGCCAACCTGCCCCTAGAGAAACGACAGCAGGTTGGTCGGGGACTGAAAGGTGGCGGCAGAAATGCTGGTGCCTCCCAGTGCCCGCTCTGGCGGTGGGGAGCCTGGTAGGGAGGGACACAGGCATCTTATGGCCCCTGACTGCAGGGGAAGCAAAGTTAGCACAGAATGGCTTCCTGGAGCATCGCTTTTCCTTGGAGATGGGGGTGGGGGCGAGTGTTATAGTAAAGCAAGTTGTAGGGAGTAGAAAACAAAAGTCAAGTGTGTATAGGAAGTTTCCAATTTTCTCCTCTACCAATTCCCCTGAGGCAGATTCTCCCAGTCTGATCTGGCTGCTGGGTTTCCTTAGAAAGAATGAAAAGGACTAAGAAGATACCAAGGCCAGAGGATGAGAAGAGTTTGCCTCCTGCAAACTACAAGGTGCAAGGTGGCAGCCCAGCTCAGGCTTGAACCCTGGTCTCTAATTCTCAGGACAGTTTTTTCCTCTCAGCACTGGCTGCCTCCCTCCCCCGCCTCCCATGCCCCCAAAGGTGATCAGAAGAGCTGAGTGTCACCGAATGGCCCTGTCCAAGCTTCATCTCCTCTCCGCCTCCTTTTCCTCCAGCGAAGAGAGGAGGGGGCGCCCAGGGCGGTGCATCCTTAACCTGTTCTCAACTCTGACCCCCCCAGTACAACACTCTGCTAAGCAGCATGAACAGGATCTACTCCACCGCCAAGGTCTGCTTCCCCAACAAGACTGCCACCTGCTGGTCCCTGGACCCAGGTGCGGCCCTGTCTCTGCTGTCTCTGCGCGGGATTCCTGTGCTTCCCCGTCACCGCTTGTGCCCAGGAAGCGTGGCGCGTTTATGAGGGAGGGTCTGCGGAGAATGAGTAAACTCAAAGGCATTGATCTCCAATTGGGACTGGACTGTTGGATGTCCCCGCATCCCTGCTTCTTCTGGTCAACTGACTTCCAGAATCTCCAATCTCCAGGCCCACCCCCATCCATGGCCCCACCACCACCACTAGCCTTCCTCTGGGTGCCTGGTTTTCCCTTTCATGGACCCCCTCATGTCTTCCCCGGACACCCTCCTCCGTCCCCCCGTGCCCCACCCTCATTTACTAGGCAGTGTGGAGGTCAGCCCCTCTATTCAACGTGCCATGAAGGTTCTGTCTGGTGTTTAGCCTCTGGAGTCTCCCGAGTCACTTTTAATCAAGGGGTCCTGCCTGAGTGCTTACTTCTTATAGCTCCCCAACCCAACCCACCAAACTTAGAGTCCCCTGGGCTTTGGGGGTATCACAACGTGGAGGAAGCGAGTGAGATGGTGGGGAGCAGTGTGGGAGTGCTGAGGAAGGCTGTGGCTGATCTCAGGGCAGAAGTGTCTAACTGGCCCTGCTCACCTGTATCTCAGACCTCACCAACATCCTGGCTACTTCGCGAAGCTACGCGCTGCAGCTCTTTGCCTGGGAGGGCTGGCACAACGCCGTGGGCCCCCAACTGAAATCCCTCTACCAGGAGTTCACTGCCCTCAGCAACGAGGCCTACCAGCAGGATGGTGAGCATGCCCGCCCTGCCTTCCCCAGCTGGTAAGGTGCTCTCCCACCTGCGTCCTCTTGGGGCAGACAGAGCAGCGGTTACTAGGATTCCACACTGGCCGGAGGGAATGAGGACTGGCCCATCTGCCTGTTGCCAGGTGCTGCCATGCATCCCCCCTCCTGACACCCCTCCAGCCCTAGGATTCACATTTCTCTCCATCGGGGCCAGAGTTGGAGCAACCCCTCGATTTCTAGAACTTTCTAGTGCAGCAACCCCAGGCTGTCCTTTCCAGCCAGCAGCTACACGGGCCCCAGCTGGAGAAGTGGGAGGCTGAGTGGCCAGGGCCTGGGGCCTGAGCTACACCCAGCCACCTCCCCCCACCCCCAACTAGGCTTCTCGGACACGGGAGCCTACTGGCGCTCCTGGTACGAGTCACCTACCTTTGTGGAGGACCTGGAGCGAATCTATCATCAATTAGAGCCCCTCTACCTGAACCTCCACGCCTTCGTCCGCCGCGCGCTGCACCGCCGATACGGGGACAGATACATCAATCTCCGGGGGCCCATCCCTGCTCACCTGCTGGGTAAGACCTGGGCTTCCTCTGCACGTCCCAGTGATAGTGTGTCTCATGTTCCAGAGCCCTGTACCTTTCCTTCCACACACGTGTGCCCATATAGCTCATCCAGCACCACCATGCAGGTGATACTTCAGCATGCATGCATGTATGTAGTGTATATATATGTATGCGTGTGTGCGTGTATGTATTTTTAAGAGAAAGGAAATGCCAGGAATTAAGGCAATTGGGCATCAGGCCAGACAGAAAACAGAGAAGAAACTTTTTATGAATTCATTTGTTTTTACTCCCTACCTCCCTGTGCCTTGGACTCCCTGTGCCCAGTCCTTGAGCAGTATGTGGACCATGCCCCAGGCACAGGCTTAATGCCTGAGCCACCAGCATGTGCCGCTTCAGCATTATTGTCCCTCCTTTCCAGGTGGGGACCCTGAGGCTCAGCGTCCATGAGTGACTTGGCAGAAGGCAGAGAGTTAGTCCCAGTCAAGCTAGAAGCCCCTGAAGGGATGAGTTAAAGGAATCGCAGCCCCAGCAAGTGCTGGGACCAACCTGTGCCAGGTTGGGAGGCAGGGGCCCCAGCACTGTCAGAAAGGGCCCAGCAGCAGGGTCTAGCTCATGCCTAGACACAAGCAGCGGCCCACTTTGTTTAGGCCTCTGCTGCGGGGGAGAACAGAACCTTCGAGAATGAGGGTGGAACTGATGTGTGAGATTCCTGGCCCCCAACCAATGAACAACCAGGGTGCTGCCTTGCGTGCCCCAGGTACAGGCGCCCCTCACCCAGGGGCTGCCTAATGCCATTCGTGGGGAAGCAGGTGTTGGCTGGGCAGGGAGCTGAGCGCCCCTCCTCTGTTTAGGGGACATGTGGGCCCAGAGCTGGGAGAACATCTACGACATGGTGGTGCCTTTCCCTAACAAGCCCAATCTGGATGTTAGCAGCACTATGGTGCAGCAGGTCAGCCTGGGGCCAGGCGGGTGGGCGCTAATAGGGAATCAGACCTGGGGGAGGGTGGGAAGGGTCACCAGACCCATCAGACCAGGTGGAGCTGGGGTGGAACCCGGGCCCTTCCCTTTCCAAGGAGCAGCAGCTGGGTGTGTGTGGACAAACACTGCCTAGTGCAGTACCTAGGGTCTGTCCACGGTCAGGTGCCCCTCACTCCGGCCCTGCGGTGGACACGAGCAGCAGCCCACTTTGTTTAGGACCCTGCCTTGAGGCAGGGAGCCTCCTGGGCAGGGAGCTGACCGGGGTGGGCACCCCAGATGAGTCCCTGCAGCAGCCCCGGGGGTTCCGGCAGCTGGCCCAACCATACCCCCGCCCCCACCAGGGCTGGAACGCTACCCACATGTTCCGCGTGGCAGAGGAATTCTTCGTGTCCCTGGGGCTGTCGCCCATGCCGCCGGAGTTCTGGGCAGAGTCCATGCTGGAGAAGCCCAGCGATGGCCGCGAGGTGGTGTGCCACGCCTCGGCCTGGGACTTCTACAACAGGAAGGACTTCAGGTCTAGACACGGATGGGATGCTCTGGCTCCGGGCCCCAGGGAGGCGGGAAGTGGGCCAGAGGAGAGTTCCCTGGTCTCCCCTCCCGGGCCCTAGTTGGGGGTGGGGGCGGCTCTACTCCAGGAGGGTCACTAGGCCTCAGTGCCTGCTGAGGCCGCCTAGTCAGCGGTCAGCGCTGCCCCTGGACAGAGGGAAAGTGCATGTGTGTGGGCGGACCGGGGCTACAGCGTGTTTTCCACCAGCTCCATTGCCCCGGGGCAGTCCCCTGTCCCCTTCTCGCTCCTTCCCTCAGATGCCAGCCTCCCGGGGCCCTGCCCTGCCCTGCTCTGCCCTGCCCTTCACCCTCATCCTGGCCTCTCTTGCCCCAGGATCAAGCAGTGTACACGGGTCACTATGGACCAGCTGTCCACCGTGCACCATGAGATGGGCCACGTTCAGTATTACCTGCAGTACAAGGACCAGCCCGTGTCCCTGCGCCAAGGCGCCAACCCAGGCTTCCACGAGGCCATTGGGGACGTGCTGGCGCTGTCTGTCTCCACACCTACACATCTGAACAAAATCGGCCTGCTGGACCATGTCACCTATGACAACGGTGGGGGTGGCAGAGGACCCGGTCACCCAGGCCTCCCCCCTCCATCCCACAGCAGGACCCCACTTGCCCTGGCTCTTATCTGCCCCTCTGGTTCTGCCTCACGGTCCCAGGTCAGGCAGATTTGGGTGTCCCCTGGAGCCTCACAGCCCACCCTGAGTCTCAACTAAGTGCTTCCCAAAGGTCCTCTTCCCAGCAGGCCCCAGAGTCTCCAAGGTCAGCCTTCCCTGCTCTGAGTCTGCCCAGCCTCACCTCTTGCGGGGCCGCTCCTGAGGCTCCCCCTCCCCTGACTGGGCTCCCCACTGCCTCTGACCTCTTCTTTCTCATCTCACCTCTCAACAGAAAGCGACATCAATTTCTTGTTAAAGATGGCACTGGAAAAAATTGCCTTCCTGCCCTTTGGCTACTTGGTGGACCAGTGGCGTTGGGGGGTCTTTAGTGGGCGTACCTTTCCTTCCCGCTACAACTTTGACTGGTGGTATCTTCGGTGAGCAAAGGGGGATCAGGAAGGGCCTAGTCCCAGATGTCTGTCCCCACCCTCCTGGACAAACAGGAGTCTCTGCCTCATCAGTCCCATCCCCCAGCAATGCCTGCTCCTTTCACCCACCGTGTTCTTCTCTCCTGCCTATGACTCCCTCCCGCGGAAAGTCTTCCCAGTTCACCAGCACAGGAAGGGTTGGCTGGGTGGGAACGCTAAGAGCCGCATTTTCTGCAGAAGCTCAGTCAGCCTGTGTGATCCCTTGTTTCCAAGACTATATAACACCCTCTTCCAGAACCAAGTATCAAGGGATCTGTCCTCCTGTTGTCCGAAATGAAGTCCATTTTGATGCTGGAGCTAAGTTCCATGTCCCAAATGTGACACCGTACATCAGGTACCATTGCCCCCACGACTCCCCAGGTCTGTCACACCTTAGTCTCCCTCCCCTTACTGTGATCCTAACCCCCCATTCCCAGCTTGTCCCACACTCTTAACCCCCACCCTGGGCCGGAAATTTGAGTGACCCTTTCTCCCAAGTTTGTTCTCCCTTCTCCCTCGAGGCAGCCCTGGTCCAGCCCCTGACCTGTGGGGCGTGGGATGGTGTCTGGGCAGGGCCCCCACTGCCCCCCTAACGCCCCACCCTATGCCTGCAGGTACTTTGTGAGTTTCGTCCTACAGTTTCAGTTCCACCAAGCCCTGTGCAAGGAGGCAGACCACCAGGGCCCTCTGCACCAGTGTGACATCTACAAGTCCATCAAGGCGGGAAACAAGCTCCGGTGTGTGGAGGGAACAGGCGGGCAGGAGGGTGGTGAGGGGAGGGACAGGCGGAGGGTGTGTCTGAAGGCACTGTCTGCTCTGGGCACCACAGGCCTGGACTGATGGACAGCGAACCTTCCTTCCCTCTCCTTCTTTTCTTCCTCTCATCAAATATTTATGGAGCCAGCCTCTGACTGGCTTGGAAGACTGATGTCTCCTGCCACCTTCGCAGGGCTCCTAGGCCCCAGCATCTTAATGCTGTTCTTACAGTCCAGTGGGGGACAAAGTGACTGGAGGGGGTCAGGGGGCCCAGCCTAGTAGTGGACACGAGTCTGAGACCCCGAGTCCACAATGCCTTCTCTGCCTGACAGGCAGGTGCTGGAGGCCGGCTCCTCGCGGCCCTGGCAGGAAGTGCTGAAGGGCATGATTGGCTCAGACAGCCTGGATGCTCAGCCCCTGCTCAGCTACTTCCAGCCCGTCACCCAGTGGCTACAGGAGCAGAACCAGCGGAATGGCGAGGTCCTGGGTTGGCCAGAATATCAGTGGCGCCCGCCAGTGCCTGACAATTACCCGGAGGGCATTGGTAAAGCCCTCATGGGGGGAGGTGTCAATTCTGGGCCCCTGACCCAGACCGCAGGTCTGTGCTCCCAGGGAGCTCCCACATCCCAGCCCTGGCAGCCTGTCCCGAAGGGCCAGTAGCCCCCTTGCTCAAACAGTGAGGCCCTGGCATGGAGACAGGCATGTCTACTCCCGTATCTAGAGCGGGTGTGCCCGGATTGGAGGCCCCAGGCTGGCAGCACACACTGCTCTATGAGGTCACACTGCGGGCTCTGCTCTCATTGGCTGGGGTGGGCTGGGTAGCCGCAGGGCTCTGCTCTCCAGTGGCCATGGGCCAAGGTCGGGCTGCTCCGGGACTGTCCAGGCTCCTCCTCTTCCTTTTCTGCTGTGGGCAGCCCCTGCTGGTCCCCAGCCAGGAGGCCACCACCCAGGTGACAGGCAACCAGGAAGCAACCCGTCAGCCAGCAGACAGCAGCCAGACAGCAGCCAGCAGCCAGACAGCAGCATCCCTCCAGAAAATAACCAGCAGCCTGACAACTGAGAGCCCCAGTGGGACCGCCAGGGGTGGGACAGGGCCTCGAGGGGCGGGAGCAGAACTGACACAGGACTACAGTCAAACCCAGGGGAGGGTAGGAGGTGACTTGTCTGTTTCCCTCCACTCTGTCCTGCAGACCTGGTGACAGATGAGACTGAGGCCAGCAAGTTTGTGGAGGAATATGACCGGAGATCACAGGTGGTATGGAATGAGTACACCGAGGCCAGCTGGAACTACAACACCAACATCACCACGGAGACCCGCGAGATCCTGGTAGGGCCCTCTCCGTGCCCGGCACCGGGCATGCGCATAGTTACGCCACACACACACGCACGCACGCACCCACGCACACTCCTCTCCAAGGAGAAATCCTCCAAAACCCCAAGCCAAATAGACGGCCCCTCCCTGTGTCACCTCCAGGGAGGGACGATGTCAGAATCTTAAAAATCCAAGTGGAATTTTTCAAACTAGATTCCATTTTGGAGTTGGGTGGGCTTAGACTGAACCCCTAAACCACGTCCTTCTCGAGCAATCAGGCTGTTGCTAGTCAGGAACTGATCTGTGCATTGTAAGTGATGCTAACTGCAATTCCTAAGAGAAAGCCTGTTGGTCACTGTGGCGAGGCCTGTGCTCCCCCAGGTCCCACTCCCCGCCTGTGACACTCTTCTCGAAGGCCCACTCTGCGCTGGCCACTGCTCTGCCGTTTTACTTCGGTTGCCTCGTTTATTCCTCAACAACCTTGGAAAACTGGTGACCTTATTCCCGTTTGACAGATGGGACCCTAGACTCAGAGAGGCCACAGAGCTCACACCGAACGCTGCCATCCTAAGAGCTGTTCGAGGCTTGGTGGGGGCAGCTCAGGGTTAAACCCGTGCCTGGGGAGCAGTCCACATCAGCCCAGGGACCCATGTTCGAAGCCCAGGATGGGGTGGGGAACAAATAAAATGAACAATGGAATAAATAAAGTGCTTTTTCCCCCTCTCTCTCCCTTTCTGCCTACTGCCTGCCTCCTTCATTCCTGTACTGTGGGGTCTCCCCGCTCTGTCCCTGCCAGGATGTTTGCCTGACTGTGGGCATCTGGTAAAGGGCATGTCTGACCTCGGACATGAGTAGACCATCCAGGTTGACGAGTCTGGATCAACCCGCCCTCTCTGCCACCCCACCCTGACGGCCCCCCATGGCACCACCGCCTCTGCAAAGCTGCTGGGCTTCACAATCCCCTCTGTGCTTCCAGCTGCAGAAGAACACTCAGATGGCAAACCACACCCTCAAGTTCGGCACCTGGGCCAAGCAGTTTGATGTGACCAACTTCCAGAATGCCTCCATGAAGCGGATGATCAAGAAGATCCAGGACCTGGAGCGGGCGGCGCTGCCCATCAAGGATCTGGAAGAGGTGTGACCCGGGGGAGCAGAAGGGCAGGGCCCAGCATCAGGGCCTGCTTCTGGCTCAGGGGCGGGAGTCTTTATGCCACTTCCTCTTCCTCGATCTACCAAGTGGTGACATAGGCCGTGTCAACTTGACATGCCTGCAGAATCCCTGGGGTGGGGCAGAGCACCTGAAGGAATGCGATCCCCCAGCCCCCACTTTGAGGGCAGAGCAGGGAGACCAGGGTGCATCTCGCTGCCTCTTCCTCCTGCAGTACAACCAGATCCTGCTGGACATGGAAACCACTTACAGTGTGGCCTCCGTGTGCCACGCCAACGGCACCTGTCTCGAGCTCGAGCCTGGTGAGCACTTGTGGGTGACGAGAGGGAGCGAGCTTGGCACAAAAAGGGTGTTAAGTGTCCCCACCTCATGTCAGCATGCCCAGAAAACCCCCTCCTTCTGTTTCCTACTCTGCTCTGCCACCACTTGGACCCAGGTCCCACTTCATCCTGGTCCCACGGTACCCCTAGGTCCCTCTATCAAACATGAGCTCACCTCAGAGCACTAGGGAACACAAATTTCTCCAGGGCTGGGGTTCCTGTCCGTGTTGGGAAGAGCCCTCCCCTCAAGGGCCTTCTTTGACCCTGTCTGTGTCTTCCCGGCTTCTCGGGTCGCTCCTTTGCCCCCAGAAATTGAAGCCACATCATAGAGTCATAGGACTCACGTCCACGCTCTTCCCTTTGACTCCTCGTCTCCACTTCCTGCCAGAGGAGTGGAGGGGCTCTAGCGGTCCCTTCTCACAATGGCTGGCCCATTCCCTCTTCCCCTCGAGAGACGTTGCCCCAACACTCAAGCACCTGCCAGCAGGTCCGCTCCCTGCTGCCTCCTGAGCCACCCTGCCCTGCCTGGGGCTGGAGATCCAGAGGCATAAACATTCTTCTGAGGGATCTCCACCCAGAAACCGTCTCTTCCTGGATGCCGCCCAGTTCCCACATTAGAACAATGACAAATGCAAGGGGAAATGGAAAATAAACAGGAGGGAGCAACAGCTTTCCTAGGACAGGGTTTGGCCCAGAGGTGGTGTATGTGGGGACTCACCCAGAGTGGGGGGTGGGGGGAGGTGCATGTGTGTGGAGAAGGGCATGAAAGCGACCATCATCAGTCAGCCCCTTACTCCAGCTCCAGGCTGTCAGGTCACTGTCCTGTATAAAAAATAAGACACACCTGCAAAAACAGAACACAGAGCAGGGGGGCAGGTTTGACGTCCCCAAATGTATTTTTTTCCCCAAAAAAAATTAATTTGAATGTTCTTTCTCTGTGAAACTTAGCTGCTACGAAGCATATTCTGAAATAAGGAGGGAGAGCACAAGTCAACAGAGTCTTCCAGGCGGGCCCCAGGCAGTCACCCTTGCTTTGTGTGCAGCTTTGCGATTGACGCACGCACTCACGCCAGCCTCACCCGCTGAGGTGGATGTCAGCTCTGTGTTGTAGCCCATAATCCAGGAGGCCACGCACATAGGCGGTGGCCTCGATGGACACAGCCAGGCTCTCTGGCTCCCGATGGTGTTTGGCCAGTTCTCTGCCCTTTTGGCTTCCACAACTATTCTTTAAAAAAATAAAAGGTGCAGGAAGAAATGAAGGTGAGCAGGTGGTAGGCAGGTAGAGAGAGGAGGGAGAATTATTTATTGTATTTAATTGTTTATCTTGCTTGTTTCCCGGGGCTCCAAACTTGTGGTCTGGAGGCCTCAGACAACCTTTCAGCCCCCGGGGTGCGCCCTTAGCTATTCTTGTATTCAGTCCGGTTCCAGTGCCAGCTTGTGAAAGAAACCTGGCGCCACGGGAACACAGAGAAGAAGGAGGCCACTCTGCGCAGGGACTTCCTACTCCTATTGAATTTTCACTCCCCTGTGAGGGCCGCCATTGTCCCTCTTTTAGAGAGAAAGTGTGGTCGCATGACTTGCAAAGGGCTTCTGGGTCAGTGGGAGATGCAACAGGAACCCCAAGCCAGTTCTCCCAGGGAGCAGTGAGTGGGGAAGAGTGGGGAGGCAGCAACTCCGGAGTCCGGACCTGTGCTGTGTGACCCAGCTTAGTCAGTTCCTGGCCGGGGGACCCAGCCATATCCCTAGAGAGTTCCCACATGAACAGGCACATCCCTCACAGGACGTTTGAAACCCTACAATCACCTGAGACCCTGTATGTGCAGTGCCCAAGCCCATGAGGTCTGCAGAAAGGGACCACCCTACCCCATGACACTTGACGGTCACGTGATCTCACCAGCTTGATTCCAACTCTGAAATGCTGTGACCAAGCTCACCTTCTAAGGAGGAAGACGGTGAGCCCAGGGCTGGGGACTCAAGCTACTCCCCGCTCCCCCAGAGCTGACAGATCTGATGGCCAAGTCCCAGAACTACGACGAACTGTTGTGGGCCTGGAACGGCTGGCGAGACAAGGCAGGGAAATCTGTCCTCCCGTTTTTCCCCAAATACGTGGAGCTCACCAACAAGGCGGCCCAGCTCAACGGTGAGTGCCCCTGCCGGCAGCACTGGCTCGCTGACCCGGCCCCCTGAGAGCGCCTCCGAGCCCCCACGCCAGCTGAGCAGGAGATCCCTGGAGGAGGTGGGGGGTGCTCAGGTGTTCGGAGAGCCTGGCTGTGTCCCCTGCGCAGGCTACACAGATGCGGGAGACTCGTGGAGATCCATGTACGAGATGCCGGACCTGGAGCAGGACCTGGAGCGGCTCTTCCAGGAGCTGCAGCCACTCTACCTGAACCTGCACGCCTACGTGCGCCGGGCCCTGCACCGCCAGTACGGGCCCCAGCATGTCAACCTGGAGGGTCCTATTCCTGCACATTTGCTGGGTGAGGGCGTGCTGGGCCTGGAGGTGGGGCGGGCTGGCCGGAGGGCAGCGGGCAGGCCAGGAAGGCTCTCTAGGTGGCACGTCAGGCTGAGGCAGTGGAAAGACCTGGACCCGTGGGGGGGAGTGTTGCTGGAGTGGGGTGGAGGGGGGCTGGGTGTGGGGAGATGAGTCCCCTGCTAGTGTTTGGTTGGCTACAGATCCATTTTGGGTAAGTCACCATGGGTCGGGGTGGGCAGAGAGCAGAGGAAGAAGCATGTATTTCGTTGTTCATCTTGCTTGCTCGCCCGAGACCACATCCTCCATCACTACTCAGGCAGATAGTACAGGGGGCTAAGGGAGGCCTGTGGGTGGGGACTGAGGGGGCCTGTGAGCAGAACCTTGAAAGATGAGACGTTCTCACAGGTGGGCAAAGGGGGAGCAGGGCAGGCACCACCATCAGGCGAAGGGGGTTGGGAGACGAGAGAAGAATCTTGACTCAACTTTCTGGACCCTCATTTTCCTGGGCTGCAGACTCAAATGCCTCGACACATGAAGCAGACAGTGAAGACAATAAAGGGTGGTAGGGATTGGACTAAGTGGAGGCTACAGGTTCCCTGAACCTGTCTGGCCACTAGGAACATGTTCTGGGGTCCTCGTGATCGTGAGCGGAGGCTGGGGCCACACATGGTTTAGAGATCATGAGGAAGACCCCAGAAGCTGGCCCAGCTGTGGGTCTAGTTCCTGCCTCAGCCTGTAGCCCTGTCAGAGGGCATATCAGCTCAGTGACCCAGAAAAAAGACCCCTTAGCTCTCGGTCAGTGGTGACCATAGAAGCTTCCATCTTTGTACACGGCTGCTGGTCATAGTGGTCCTCATTGCTGATGGACAGTGCGGACCACCTGAACTCCCCAGTGGCCAGCAAGGTCCTCCATCTGTGAGTTGGGGCAGGCGTGACCTTGATGGGCAGACTGTAGATGACATGCCAAATGCCCAGCACAGTTTACAAACAGTAGGTGCTCAAGGAATAACCTTGAGATCAACAGGACTAGAATTTTCCAAATGGTACTGAGCCTATGGGTAACATCTCTCCCTCTCCTCTCTGCTATCTCTCCCCCGCCCGCCTCCAGGGAACATGTGGGCACAGTCCTGGTCCAACATCTATGAGTTGGTGGTGCCTTTCCCTTTAGCCCCCAAGTTGGATGTCACCGAGAACATGATAAAGCAGGTCTGTCCTGTGCCCCTGGGTAGGGGAGGCCCTACCTGGGTGAGAGGGGGCACTCTGGTTCAGGAGTTCTTTGACCCTGTCTGTGTACAAAGCCTGTTGCCACTATTCCCAGTTTAGGCAGCGCCCGCTCTGCTTGCAGGGCTGGACACCCAGAAAGATGTTTGAGGAAGCCAACAACTTCTTCACCTCCCTGGGGATGTTGCCTGTGCCCCCCGAGTTCTGGGACAAATCCATGCTGGAGAAGCCAACTGACGGGCGGGAGGTGGTGTGCCATGCCTCTGCGTGGGACTTCCACAATGGCAAGGACTTCAGGTGTGTCTGGGCTCAGAGGCAGGGACCTTATCCTGAGCCCAGGGGGCCAGAAGATGAGTCAAGTGACATCTCCATGGCTGCCCCACAGCCACAGAAATAGGTACAGGGACAGAGCTTGGATGAAGGCCAAGAGTGTTGGTCCTGGTCCCAGTTTGGTCACTGGCTCCTGGGAAAGAAATCCTGTCCACCAGATAAGGCTATCCTTGGGGGATAACCAGTGATTTCAGCATGATCTATTGGTGAACGGTTGAGGTGCCAGGTGCTAGCTGAGTATGAGCTGCCCAGCTCCCACCCCCGAGGAAGGGGCTGCACACCGCTGGTGTAAGGAGGCACAGACCCACCCTCACCACTGAGACTCAGAAGGTGTCCCTGCTGGAGCATAGTGTTTTAGTTATCTGTTGTTCCATAACCAACCACCCCAAAACCCAGTGGTCTGAAACTACCACTTGATTATGCTCATGGTGTTATGGTCAGGAATTCACAAGGCACCGTGGATAAGCTTGTCTCCGCTCTACAATGGCAGACATGCAGTCAGGCAAGTCCTGATGATGGGAGATGGTAGGAGTGGCTCACTGGGGCCATCTATTCATGGCCTTGTTCTGACTATACTGGGTTTCCCCATGTTTCACCATGGGGCACATACTAGGGTGGGAGCGTTCCAATGGGTTTCTTCGTTCATGCCAGGTACCCGGGCTGGGACAGCTGGGGCAGCAGGGGGTTGGTGGGACATCTCTGTCCAGGTCAGCCAGGGCTTCCTCCCTTGTGGAAGGTGGGGGCTTTCAGGCTTCTTACCTGGCAGCGGACAGACCCTAGACCCCAAGCAGAAGCAGCCAGATCTCATAACGACTGAGTCCAAAATGGTCACCAGTCACTTCCGCCACTTTTATTAGCTAAAGCAAGTCACGAGGCCAACCAGATTTGAGAGAAGGGACAGAGGCTCCACCCCTTGGGAGAAGAAGTACAAATGATCTGCAGTATCTCTTAGGAGAAGAGTGGACAAACCAGATGGGGTTCACTGGCCAGCCTGGCCATGGGCCCTTCAGGGCATGAGGACTGCAGCTCTCGGGCAGGGTGTGGGCAGAGTTGGGTGAGCTCTTGGGGGAACACGCCCTTGCAGAGGGAGTGATAGGAGGAGGACAGCCCCACTCCCTCTGTGACAGGACCTGGGGGGCTCTCCCCACTCCAGATAGAAAGGGCTCAACTGAACTGCAGCGCTCCGGTTAAATCCAAGGGAGAATTTCAGGGGCTCACAAAAGAGGATGCGAGACAGAGAGGGAGGTGGAACAGTCATTGGTATTAGACATTGGAGAGTCGGTGTGCTAGCCAGGCTGCAAAGGAGGCCTAAAAGTTCGGGCACTGCGGTTTCCTTCTGGAAGCCTAAGTCCTGGGAGAAACAAAACATGTCCATGAGAAACAACAGGACCCACATTCTAGAAAGTCCTGCCTGAGTATCACTGAGTGTCCCAATGCCTCTGTAGCAAGTACTTTGCCATCAAACATGGGTTATTCAGGGAAGCCAGAGACAGAGGGATGATGGCCTGATGACCACCCTTTAGTGCATCCACTCCCAGGTTCCCTCTTTCTCAGGCGCCTCTTTATCTCCTTTTGCTTTCCCGCCCATAATGCTGTGTTCCCATGCGCGCAATGATGGGGTCTGCGCGGTGCAGGTAGAAGCGGGTGGGCCCTCTGCCCACGGCTCCTCTCTGTCTTCTTCTCCACCCCGTGTGCCAGGATCAAGCAGTGCACCACCGTGAGCATGGAGGACCTGGTAGTGGCTCACCACGAAATGGGCCACATACAGTATTTCATGCAGTACAAGGACCTGCCTGTGACCTTCCGAGAGGGCGCCAACCCTGGCTTTCATGAGGCCATTGGGGACGTGCTGGCCCTCTCTGTGTCTACCCCCAAACACCTACAAAGCATCAACCTGCTGACTGGCGAGGGTAGCAGCTACGGTGAGGGCCGGGGGATCCGGTGGGAGGAGGGATGGAAAAGAGGCCATGAGCTGGGAAAGTGAGGGGAGGAGATCCCATGGCGCTCAGGCAGGGCTTGGGACACCAGCAGCGAAGAAGGGGCCACCAGCAGGGTGAGCCAGGAGGATGGAACCCAGAGAGCCTCCCAAGAGGCAGGTCACAGGACCCAGAGAGGAACCACCTGCTCCTTCCCTGTGCGCCCATTGCAAGCCCACCATGGCCCTGGATGCTGGGACATGGCAGCAGGCAGGTGGACATCTGATGGCCAAGCTCCCTTCCCTTGGCAGAGCAAGACATCAACTTTCTGATGAAGATGGCACTCGACAAGATTGCCTTCATCCCCTTCAGCTACCTGGTGGACCAGTGGCGCTGGAGAGTGTTTGACGGAAAGACCAACAAGGACATCTACAACCAGGAGTGGTGGAGCCTCAGGTCCTGGAAGGAGCCCGCGGGGTGGGGTGGGGGCTTCTCGCGGGTGTCTGCGCACGCCTGTGTGTGACGTGCGGGTCCCGTGTCCGGCGGCCATGCACCCGTGTGGATGGCGTCCAGGTGAGTGCGTGTGCGTATGTGCAAGAATGCATGTTTCTACACGTGTGTGACAGGGAGCACCATGGGGGCTGTGCGTGGGGGGCAGCGTGCAGGTGTCTGAAGTGCCTAGTGTAGCCCCACATCTGGGTAAAGAAGCCAGCAGCCTTGATTCTCCCCAAACCCGCCCTCCAAGGTCTCTTCCCTCTTAACAGGCTGAAGTACCAGGGCCTCTGCCCGCCAGTGGCCAGGTCTCAAGGCGACTTTGACCCCGGGGCCAAGTTCCACATTTCGGCCAATGTGCCCTATATCAGGTATGGGACCAGGGAGTGGGGGGCACCGCAAGGGGCACTCAGAATTCAGCCACCCTCTGCCTGTGGAAAGCTGCCCACAGACAGGCCAGCGTGGGGCCAGCTGCATGGTACCTGGGCCTGGGCCAGGGCCATTCACCTGCCGCCAAGGTGGACTGTGGTTTCCCTCTTCTGAAAGAACGAGGCTTCTGCCATCCGGACAGCTTTAAACAGAAGCTCCGCCCATAACTGGTTAACGGTTAGAAGACGGCTGAGTTAACATAACTAGGTCCCCCGCTCCATCATCGCCAGAGCACTGTTTTGTTTGGGCTTTGTAACCAGATCTAATTCCTCTACTCGATGGGATGCGTTTCCTGTGAAATAATTCAAGCTGCAGCTGGAAGCCGCTAAACACTCACAAGTGTTCGAGACCCAGTCGCACCGGCCTGGGGGCAGATGGAGCGAGGTTCAAACCTCACATCTACCCCTTGGCTTCCCTGAATGGGGCCCTCGGTCTCCGGGGCCAGGCCTCCTCCTCGCCTGTGCAGTCCCTTTCACGGGACTGCTCTGAGGGCTCCCTGGTGAGTGTGCGCCGGCTGCACAGCACGCTCGGGAAGCAGGGGCCCTGCTCGGCCGTTATTAAGTGACTGTCTTACGTGGACTTTGTAAACAACTGCTCTGTGACTCACGCCGCCGCGTGTGACGTGCGGCCCCGTCCCTTCTGCACGCTGCAGGAGGGTGCTGGGAAGGGTGCTCGTAGGCTCTGGAGCCCTGCCGGGAGGTCACGGTCCGTGTCAGCCACCACGTGTGGGTCCAGGTGCCTCTAGGGCATCCAGGGCAGTGAGGACAGGCCGGCCTCCTCTGGCCCTTGCCTCCTGTGGGTGCTGGAAGCTCCATGGGAAGAGGCTCATGCCCACCGTGCCCACCTTCCTACCCCAGCGCCTGATGTGAGGCACACAGTCAGGACCTACTCAGTGAGGATGAGCTGGGTGGACTCCTGTCCCCAGCGTCCAGGCAGGAAGAGACAGCCATTCAGGTGTCCTAGAGGGCCGCAGTGGGCAAGGCACCATGGAACAGGCCCGAGCTGGACAGAGTGCCCAGGGTGACCCATAGGGAGGGCCTGCACCCGCCTTCTAGAGTGGTCTGAGGCCTTCCAAGTGGGCCACGTGGTGTTAGCTTCCCCAGTCAGCATCTATCATCCTCCAGGCAGCCGGGCTGGCAGGGGCCGGGCAGGCAGTTGCAAATCCCGGACTTGGCAAAGCACAGTCAGTGGCACACGGCTTGTGCGCAGCCTTCAAAGCTGGTCATCCCAGACCTCAGACTCCGCCAGTACTTTGCCTGGGATAAAGGAGACAGATTCATGTGACTCTGACCCTCGGGGAAGTACCCCACCCCTCCTCGCTTGTACCCCAGGGGTGGGGACCACACCGCCTCAATGGCAGCCTGCCCTGCCTCTCCTCACCCAGGAGATGGTGGAAGGACCCTTTCAGGGTGGGAGGTGTGGAAGGGAGCACTGGTGACTCTGAAGACCGAGACGGGTCCTGACATCCTGACGACAGCAGTGGGAAGCCGGGGCAGCTGGGGCCCTGGGCACAGGCCCCTCCATGCCCACCCATACATGCCTTCCCTTCACCGCAGGTACTTCGTGGGTTTCCTCCTCCAGTTCCAGTTCCACGAGGCGCTGTGCCAGGCGGCTGGTCACACGGGGCCTCTGCACAGTTGTGACATCTACCAGTCCAAGGAGGCAGGGAAGCTCCTGGCGTGAGTCTCCTCTGACCTCCCTTTGACGGTGTGAAGGCACTGACCTACTCCCTCAGCCCTGAGGGTCCTGGAGCCCTTGTAGAAGCGCCTGCCTCTTGGCACTTGGCCTGGGGCCTTGGAGGCACCCTCAGTAGGGGGTTAGAGCCCCGGGCCATCCCTGCCCTGACCCACCGCCAGACGGTCCAGACCCTTCCATCCCAAAGGCTGTGTCATCTGGAAGGTGTGAAGGGTGGGTACTGGGCCGTGGCAGGGGGCAGTGAGTCCCTCCCCAGCTGTCCTTCTGATTCGGTGTCGCTTCCGTGCTGTTCCCCCAGGGATGCATTGAAGCTGGGCTACAGCAAGCCATGGCCAGAGGCCATGAAGCTGATCACCGGCCAGCCCAACATGTCGGCCGCAGCCATGATGAACTACTTCCAGCCGCTGCTGGACTGGCTTCTCATCGAGAATAGGCAGCATGGGGAGAAGCTGGGCTGGCCTCAGTACAACTGGTCACCATATTCCGGTACCACACCCACCCCACCTCAGCCCCAGACCTCCCCAGAGTCCACTCAGGGCTGGGCCCCCTCCCAGCTCAGGCAAGTTTGAGTCCAACCTCAGAGCCAGGTTAGGGAAGCCAGACTAACGACCCCCGGCCTGCCCACTGCCCTGCCCACCGCCCGGCTCTCTTTGCTTCCCCTGCCCAGCTCGCTCCGAAGGCCCCCTCCCGGGCAACGGCCACGTCAGCTTCCTGGGCCTGAGCCTGAAGGAGGAGCAGGCTCGAGTGGGCCAGTGGGTGCTGCTCTTCCTGGGCGTCGCCCTGCTGGTGGCCACCTTGGGCCTCTCCCAGCGTCTCTTCAGCATCCGCAACCACAGCCTCCGCCGGGCCCAACACGGGCCCCAGTTCGGCTCTGAGGTGGAGCTGAAGCACTCCTGAGGTAACCAAGCCAGGACAGGCCTGCCAGGGTCGTCACCACCAGGAAACCAGAATGGAGGCACAGGGTGGGCGGAGGACAGGGGGCTCCTCTCTCTGCTCCCACCTGCCCGCCCACCCGTATGCCATCCCCTCCGACCCTGTCCCTCGACCACCCTCGTCCTCCAGCCCTGTGCTCAGAATGTAGCCTCCAGACCACAGACCACCGTGGGCCCTGCCCCTCAGTGCCAGGGCACCAGGCTGCCTCCCAGTCTCTCCTTGAATACAATTAAAGGTCCTGCCCACCCCGTCTGAGTCTGTGTCCCTCATGGGGAAGCCAGAGACAAGGACAGGGAGGCTCTCCCGCCCCTTGGCCGTCAAATGCATCACTGACCTGGGCGACCTCTGAGAAGTGTCTGGGGAATCCCCACCGCCGTGGCCCTGGCACCCCACAACACCCCCACCTGTGTTCCTTCTCACCCAGGCCACAGGCCAGAATCCCACTTGGCTAACAACCACTCACCAGCCTAGACACTGATCAGGAAGTCTCTGGGGAGCAGACATTATGGGTCTCTGGCCACCACATGTCCATGTTTTGGGGTGTTTTTGGAGCCCTGTCCCAGCCCTTCCCATAAATGTCCCTCAGAGGGGCTCCTGGCTGCTCCCTGTAGAGAGTCTGACAGGTGCTGATTCACCGTGGGTGAGGAGCTTGCTCCGCGCTCACCTCCACGTGTGCGACTAGACAGAGCCCCTTGGGTGGTGCTCAGGGGCCCAGGGACAGGTTTCTGAGTCAGCTGGACAGGGGTCTAAATGCCGGAGCGTGACCGTGGCTGGTGTCCACACAGGGAGTAGTAACTTCCAGAGGCCCCTGCCCACACCCCTGCACCTGCCCTCACCCTGAGCTGCCTCCACAAGGCCACCGGAGATTTGGAGTGTCATTTGCAGGACATTTGTATAACTTTTATCTACATGTTTATTGCAGAAAATTTGGAAAAGTACAGAAAACTCAAAAGAAAATAAAAGCCTTTATATCTATACCAAGAGATAAGCATTGTTGACATTTCAGGATGTATCTTTCCAGCCTTTCGGTCTCAGCGCTTATTTTAAACAGAAGCGCAGTTGTGTGCTCTTTCCCCCATTTATACAACTAGATCTATTTTTCAGAGATTGAAATGCCAAACATAGAACCTGGCCAAATGGTAGACGGCCGGGTTCCTGTGGCCCAAGGCTTCCACTGTCAGCCTGGCCCCTGAAGGTAGAACCCAGGGCCCTGAGCTGCTTCCTGCTTGACCCCAACCAGGCTCAGCCCCCAGTATCTGTCCCCCAATATCCTTTAGTCCACAGCTTTTGACCCCCACCATCTCTGGATGCTGTGTGCTTGTGTGTGTACACCTCTGTGTGTGTGTGAGAGACGTAGATTTGACTGTAAGGCCTGTTCCATGGGGCAGGATGTGGACTTGAGGTATTTCGTCTATGCAAGAGGGTGGAAGTTTACAATTAGTTAGGACAATGGAATTTATAAACATATCCTCTGACTATATCCAAGCCTTCTCCCACCAGACTTTTCAACTACGCCCCACAGCCCGGCTTCCTAGTCTGATGTTTTGAAGTCTCTTTGCCTGGCAGAGGTCATCAACCCATCACCTTGACAATATTTATGAACCGCAGGGTGTTATGATGCCTGTCAGAGCTTACGGACAGCATGGAGCTATGAGCATTCAGCACCCGAAGGTCTGAGCTGTCGACTAAGGGTGCAGAAACTTCACACTGTGATCAGGCTGACCAACCATATTCATCAGCCCTTTTGAAATACTGAAAGTGTCCAGAATCCTGATTCTGCTTCCTTGGGTGACAGGGGGAGAGGTCAGGTCTACCTAGAAGCGGGCAGAGGAAGTGGAGGTGGTGACAGGAAAGGGGGCCATTCCAGCATTTTCTCCCGGTGGCCCTGAAGTCTTAGCGCTTCGCCTGTGACCAGCTCTGATGCTCATGGACCCAGGGTGTTGGTGGTGGTTGGACAGTTTCTCTGATCTCCCCATTTCTCGCAACCTCCACCCTTCCTCCAACCGCCCACCCCCTCCCGGCCCACCCTGGCTCTAACACGCAGGAGCTTTGGAACAGGCCTGAGTCAATCCTACCTCTACCCACACTGCCTAGGCGGCCTGCCTCAGCTCTGAGCCTCTGCTTCACATCTGCAAAACGATTCTTATCTGCTCATGATTTCAGCAAAGATTAAACCAGACAGGATAGAAAGTCCTAGTACATCGTTGCCTCTCTTTCTAATGAATACATCATCTCCTGATAGTTATCTCTGCTCCGCACTGCAAATGTCCCCAGGTAGCAGGCGAGGAGAGCTGGAAGGGCCAGCCAAGATCAGCCCCCACTGGATAGATGAAAGCGATCCTGAGCGGGTGGCTGCCAACTGGATGGAAAGTCTCCTATGTCCCAACACCCTGCCATCCACCAACAGCTCATGCCATGAGCTTGTTCACACCTGGTACTCAGCTTTCTTCAGTTCTGGGAGCACTTGACCCTCGACATTTTGAAAATCGCCCCTCCTCGTCCTCCCATCTCTGGAGACTCCTACAGACCCTGTTTGGTGCTGTTTGTTCTGCCCTCTGTCTACTCATCGTGGCTCCTGTCTCCCCTTTCTCTGCCCTGTGCTCTGAGCCGTTCCCTAAGCTGTCTTCTCAACTCCAGTTCTGCACATCAGCCTACAGTCTCCGCTGTCCATTGAGATTTGTGTTTTTCTGACTGAATATACTTTCTCAGTTTCACATCTATTTCTTTCAAACCTGCTGTGTTTTCACAAAAGCCTATTCTTGCTTCATGGATTCTCTTCCTCCTCGGATCACTTACACACACACACACGTAGTTATAAAGTCAATATAAACACTTACCATCCTAATTTTAAGCAGACAGTTGAGTGTCATTTAGTACATTCATATTGTTATGTAACCACACCAGCAGCCCCCTCCAGAATCTTACCTTCCAGCCTGACATCCTGTCCATTAAATAAGAACTGCTCACTACCCTGCCTGACTCTGTTCTACTCTGAATCTATGAATTTCATTTCTCTAGGTACCTTCTGTAAGTGGAATTATACAATAATCGTCTTTTTGTGTCTAGCTTTTTTTACAGACCCTAATGATTTCAAGAGTCACCTAGGTTGCCACACATCAGAATTTTCACAGCTTTTTAAGATAGTATCATTCCATTCGATGGATAGATCACATTTTGTGGATCCATTCATTTGCCAGTGAGCATCTGGGTTGTTTTCACCTGGGAGCTGCTGTGAATAATGCGGCGGTGAGTACTGCCGTGCAAATACCTGTGCAGATCCAGGCTCTCAGTTGTCTAGGATTTCTGGATCATATGGCAATTCTTTCATATTTTATGTACAGGTATTGTCATTTTTTCTGCATGTTGCCCAATACTTGATGTTTTCTGGTTTTTATTTTTTGATAAACAGAATTTCTAGTGATAGCACATGGTTTTGCTTTGCATTTCCACAATGAAGAATATTTACATCTCTGGCGCACCCTGGTGGCCTAGAGTATATAAGGTCACTGGACGCACCACCCACATCCCAAGGGGATGGGAACAATCAGGATGAACAACTAAATAAACCATTTCTTCCTCCTCTCACTTCCTGCCTGCTTATTTGCCTTCATTCCTGCCTGCACCTTTCCTTTAAAAATGAAGATTAATGTGTGCTTATCAGCCATGTGTATATCTTCTTTAAAGAGATGTCTGTTCAAGTCCTTTGCCCATCTTCGAATTGTTTTTTCATTGTTGATTTTAGGGCATTCTTTACATTCCTTTATCAGCTATATGATTTGCACATATTTAGTCCCGTTCTATAGTTTCCCCTTTTACTCTGTTTATGGCATCTTGTGATGTACAAAAGCATTAAATGTTCATGAAGCCCGATTTGCCTTTTTGCTGTTGCCTGTGGTTTGGAGTCACATCCAAGAAATCACAGATAAAGCCGGTGCTGCGGCGCTTTTCCTCTACGCTTTCCTCTCAGAGTTTCATGGTTTTAATTCTTCTGTTTAGGTCTTAATCCATTTCAAGTGAACTCATGTGTGTGGTATGAAGACCTGTATTTTAAATCCCTTCCAGATTGCTTTAAGACCTGTCCTGCCTCAGTGCCGTGTACTCCATTCACTGTGTCTGTCTTTTAAGCACAGACTCAAGTGTCACACCATGAGAATTTGAGCCCCATCTCCACTGCTTGCCATGTTCCCCTCTCTGGAAAGTGGAGGTATTGATCATGGTACCTGGTGGGTTTGCTGTGACAATCCATTTACTGAAAGCCCTCAAGGGGCTCCTAGCATCTGGTAGGTGCTGGTGGGGGGCTGGTGAGCCTCATGGACCCTCACAGCCTTGGACTTTCTCTGGCACTGGATTATCTTGCCTGATGAGCCATCTTCAGTGGGAACGGCCTTGGTCAGGGTCCCATGCACACAACAGGTTGGGAAGATGTCCTAGGGCTAGTTACATGGCTGTTTCCTGCCCTTTAGAAAGGAAACCACCAGTGGCTCCCAGCTTTGATGGAAGCATCATTTTTATGATGGTCAGGTCCCCAGCCTCCCCCACCCCACTCCACCCCCACCCTCCCTTGCAGCCCTTAAGCAGGGATGCACCTGCTGTCCCACGTGGCCCCCATGCCCCGCTGCGTTAGCCTTCTCTGTCTCTGCCATCCGAAAAGACCCCTTTCTTGCTTTTCAGCTCAGTCTTGTACTTTTCCTTTAAAAAAGAATCTTTTCTGCCATCTGAATCGACATAGATGGATCTAGAGGGGATGATGCTAAGTGAAATAAGTTAAAAGAAGATAGACACCAGATGACCTCACTCAGAGGTGGAAGGTGAACAGACAAAGGAACAGATGAAACAAAACCAACCCTTGGACACTGGCAGTGGAACTGAGGTGATCAATAGGGAACGGGGGTGGGGGCAGGGCTAGTGACGGTGGAGCCCACCAGACAGTGGTGAAGAGCACTTGGTGATGTGGTGGAGGGCAGAGTGTGTGGACATATACCTGAGGGATGGGGAACCTATACATATGAGTTATTTTATGGGTAGAATAAGTTACTACAATAAATGAAAACAATTAAAAAGACTATGTTTTAACCCCAAATAGTCAACAAACTTGAGGAAGTACTGGTGGTTTGGTGGCTAAGTCTGCAGCACACAGTCCACATACGTCCCCAAAACCCCGGTTCACACCCAGGGGTGGGGCAGGGGTGGGAAATGACAAAATGAACAACTAACTAAAACAAAGTACTTCCTCCTCTCTCTCCCTGCCTGCACCTCTCCTTTAAAAAAAAAAAGAGAGAAAGAAAAAGCTAAAGACCTCACACTCCTGACTTCAAACTATATTACAAAGCTACAGCAATAAACTACATGTTGTCAGACACACAGATCAATGAACCAGAATCGAGAGCCCAGAAATGAACCCATGCCTGTATGGCCAATGGATTTATGACAAAGGGGCCAAGAATATACAATGACTAGAAGACGGTTTCTTCAATAACTGGTCCCGGGAAATCTGGGCAGTCACATGCACTAGAATGACACTGGACACTGTCTTACACCATAATCAAAAATCAGCTCTAAAGACATTAGGAACTTGAACACAGGGCCCAAAAACATAGGCCTCCTGGAAGAAAACAAAGGATAAACATTTCAACACCCATGTTGATAATGACTTTTTGAATTTGACACCAAAAGGGAAAGCATTTAGAGGGAAAATAATATAAAGAGGACTACATCAATCTAAAAAAAAATGACTGAACAGTAAACCGTCAACAAAGTGAAAAGATAACCTACAAATAGGAGAAAATATTCATAAATCATATAAGAGAGGAGGGATTAATATCCAAAATACAACTCAGCAACAACGAACCTCAGGGCGTGTCCTGGTGGCTCAGGTGTTAAGGTCACACATGGGACATAGTCCATATACAGCTCAAGGACCCAGGTTCACTGCCTGGGGCCAGAGGGTGTGGGGGACAACTAAAAATGAACAACTAAATATATAAAATGCTGCTTCTCTGCTGCCTACCTTCATTCCTGCCTGGCTTTCTCTTAAAACAACAACAACAAAAAAAAAAAAAATGCAGAGGATCTGAATCGACATTTTCCATAGAAGAGATGCAGTCAACAGGTACATGCAAAGGTGCCCGACAACACTAATCACAGGGAAATGAGCTATCGTCTCGCCACCTAGTTAGAATTTGGTTTAAATTTGGCTAGAATCTGGTTTAAAACCCCAGAAATTGTCATGGAATTAGAGATGGAAATGTAAATTGGTGTAGTATTATGGAAAGAAATATGAAGTTTCCTCTAAAAAATTGAAAATAGAACTACCAGACAATCGGAAATTCAACTTCTGGGCATTTTATCTGAAAAATATGAAATCACTTCTATTTATTTATCTATTTATTTTAAAGGAAAGGTGCAGGGAGGAGTCAAGTTAGATAGGCAGGCAGGCAGGACGAGACTAGAGAAAGAAACATTAATTAGTTGTTCATCTTGGTCGTTCCGTCCAACCCAGATCTTGAACCCAGGTCCTTAGGATGTGAGTGGACTACTGTAAGTGATCTTATCTGCTAAGCCACCAGGGCATGCCATAAAAATCACTTCTTGAAAAGATATCTGCACTCTATGTTTATCGGAATTATTTCCAATAGCCAAGAAGCTTTCATCATTTGATGAAAGCTTAATGAAAACGTGGTATAATAGTGTTTCACTGTGTTGCAAATACTGTATGAGATCACTTACAGAGAACTCATACAGAGAACAGAGGGGTGGCTGTCAGAGGCAGAGAAGTTGGGAGGATGGGCGAAATGGGTGAAGGTGGTCAAAAGGAACAAATTTTCAGTTGTAAATCTTAGGGCAAGGAAATCTTACAGCAAGGAAGGAAGGAAGGGAGGGAGGGAGGGAAGTTTTTTACCATAAGAGCATATATCTGAAGGGTTATTTGGTCAGTTTCTCTGGGCATGATGCCACCTCGTGCGAAGGGGTGAGGCATGTGTGAGGAGGGTGAGTGGAGGGGACAGGTAGAAAGGGACCTTCCAGTTCAAATATTCCATGGTTGACCCTTTAGGCCCTGATGTCACAATATGGAGCTAGGTTGTGACTGGCCTATAGCCTCGCCCAACTCTGCTATTCTCTTGGTTATGGGCACAAAATGGACTTGCCTTGGACCTTCCTTACTTGTGCTCTTGTGTTATGGGCAACTCTCGCCGTGGTCAGGACCAAAGGCAATCAGAGCTTCAGGGACCTGAAGAAGAATGGGCTTGGTCAAGAGCAGGAAGGGGCAGACCCCAGCAAGGGCAGCTTGATGCCCAAATCCTTCTCAGACATGTTCTACAATGAGACCATGGCAAGGGAGCTTCTGCAGCTTTATGAGCACACAGCCCCAAGTGTGTGGAACCAGTTCATGGAGGCCGCCTGGAACTATGTCACTAACATCACCGAGAATAATCAGGAACAGATGGTGTGGTACTACCCCACTGCAGCCCCTTCTCCCCTGGCTTTTCTCAGGGGCTTGGGGAGTGGGTGGAGGGATACCCCAGTGTCCAAGCAAGCTGTGCGCTCCAGGGCTCCTGGAACCCCAAATGCTCTCTGGGCAAGAATAGCTTGTTTCTTTCCTCTTGTAAATATCATGCTCTTGCTTTTAGGGACCCAGGCTCCTTCTTTCTCCCTTTTAGCAAATCTTCAATGTTTCTGAACCCTTAAAGTGGTGTTGGGGAGAAGGCTTTGCAGGCCCTGAAGTTCAATGTGGGGTCCTATCCCTCTTCCAACCTCCCACGACAAACAGGACCCTCCTTCCAGCTGCAGAAGGATGTGAAGCGGTCTCAACATATGCTGTACTTTGGCAACCGGGCCCACCTGTTTAAGATGTCCAGGGTCAAGAACCAGACCGTGAAACATATGCTGAGTAAGATAAAGAACATAGAGAAGGCAGCCCTGCCTGAGGACGAGCTTCAGGAGGTGATGGACTGAATCCCCAGGTCTCCAGGCACATGCTCCCCATCCCAGGGGTGGGTGGGCCGGCTGGGCGGGGAGCCGGAGTGCCTAAGGAAGGAGGGAGGTTGGTGGGGTAGCTTCGGCTGGGGGCAGGAGGGAAGCAGAAGCTGATGGGAAGATGCCTTGGCTGGTGGGGCTGGCAATGGGAGAACTGGGGGTGGGCCCAGGGGCACAGCCTGCCCTGGATGACACCTGCCCTCCAGTACAACAAGCTTCTGGCCTACATGGAGATGGTGTGCAACACGGCCCAGGTGTGCCTGGATGAGGGGCCCTGCATGACCCTGGAGCCCGGTGAGAGCCCAGCCACGTCCCTGCCCCACCAGAGCCTCAAGTCCCTTCCAGAGCCTCCCACTTCCCGTCCACCCCCTCCCCCGGGCTCCCCTGGTTTCAGGGTGGGGGTTGCCTAGGGCAAGGGAGGACAGAAAGCAGGCTGGGGTGGGGGTCCAACCATGGATCCTTTTCACCCGCACAGACCTCAGAGAAATCATGGCCAGCTCCCGGGACCAGAAGGAGCTGCTGTGGGCCTGGCAGGGCTGGCGGGACGCGGTGGGTAGCCATCTCCGCGACACCTTTGGACGTTATGCGTACCTCAGCAACAAGGCTGCGAAGCTCAACGGTGAGCCCCGCACCCAGCGAGCAGACTGCTTGCTGCGCAGGCCTCCCAACAGAGGCAGAGTCGGGTGGGAGTTGGCGGGAGGCACAGAGTAGCTGGAGCCCGAGCCGTGAACTGGGGGCGCGGCCTGGGCTGGGGGCGGGGACGCAAAGGTTGTTCACGTTTTGTGTTGTTTCACAAACGTTGATTGAGCACCTACTATGTGCAGGGCGCTGGGGAGGTTCCGAGGAGACAAGGGTGAAAAGCCAACAGGGAGCACCTGCTCTCCTCGGGCTTATGGTCCTTGGGGAGACCGAGAGTATCACAGAACACACACAGCTCCAGTGCACACCGGGGTGAATGCTGAGAGGGAAGGGGCTGCTGAGGGGGAGACCAGGAGACATCTGCTTCAGATGCACGTTTTGGGGAGGGCTCTCTGACGGTGGTCCAAGCCTGGAAGATGGGGCAGAGTCAGGCAAGCACAAAGTGGAAGTGCAGGTGGCTTCTGCTGGAGGATGCTGAGGAGCAGCGGGTGCCATTTGGGAGGATTCCAATGGCTGGAGGGCTTGGCAGCTGGAGCTCCACGTGGTGAGGGAGGGCCGCACTGGGGCCTAGGCGCTGTCCAGGCCCAGCGGCTAGACTGGGGAGGAGCACCGTGGACGTCCTCTGTGAGTGCTCTTCCTCCTCTGATCCCCTTCAACGTGGACGGCAGCCTCGGGAGGCATTTTTCCATTTGGCAGAGGAAGGCCCTGGATGGAGGAGGTCAAGCAGCTTCCCTGAAAGTGTCAGGGCCGTCTGCTGGTCAGGCCAGTGCTGGAGCGTGGGGCAGCTAGTGCCCCTGAGCGCGCTCCTGTTCTAGGTTTCAAAGACATGGGGGACCTGTGGTGGTCCAAGTATGAGTCCGACACGCTGGAGCAGGACCTGGAGCAGCTCTTCCAGGAGCTGCAGCCGCTCTACCTGAACCTGCATGCCTACGTGCGCCAGGCCCTGCAGCGCCACTACGGGCCCGAGACCATCAACGTGAAGGGGGGCATCCCAGCCCACCTCCTGGGTAAACACCTGCTGGCCCCGGAGTTGGGTGGGACGAGGTGGAAGTAGGCCGAGGTGCTGGGCCAGGGGAAGAGTCAGGCGCCTGCCTCCTCTTAGCCTCTCCACTCCCCTTTCAGGGAACATGTGGGCTCAGTCCTGGGTTAACATCTTCGACCTGGTCCTGCCCTTCCCACATAAGCCCTCCAAGGACATCACACAGATCTTGAAAGCCCAGGTCAGTGCTGGGGTCCACCTGTACCCCCAGGCAGCCCCGGGTAACAAGGTACCATGCTTTCGCACACATACTTTTTCCCCCTGCCCCCAGCACTGGAAGCCCCAGAAAATGTTCCAAGAGGCTGAAAAATTCTTCACCTCCATGGGGCTGATCGCCACCTCGCCTGAGTTCTGGGAAAAATCCATGCTGGAAAAGCCCACGGATGGGCGCCGGGTGGAGTGCCAGACCTCTGCCTGGGACTTCTACAATGGCAAGGACTTCAGGTGCCGACTATCTGCCCTCCTCTGCCTCTCAGCTCCCACTGACTGCCTGTCTGCTGACCAGTGGAAGAAAGATGGCAGTAGGCCCCTTCTAGTCCCCAGCCTGCCCTCCTCAGTCCTTGGACAGAGTCTAAACGGGGAAGCTCCCCTTATCAGGGCATCCCCATGCTCTTCGACCCCTGCCCTTTAACCCTAGGATAAAGAAGTGCACCGAGGTGACCCTAGAAGACCTGCTATCCATCTTCCATCACATGGGCCACATCCAGTACTTCATGCAGTACAAGAACCTCTCCGTGATCTTCCACACAGGCGCCAACCCAGCCTTTGCAGAGGCCGTGGGGTCAGCGATCACCCTGTCAGTCTCATCCCACAAGTACCTGGTCAGCAAAGGCCTGCTCAGCCACGAGTACCAGGACTCAGGTGATGGGGATCAAGAGCAGCCCAGGAGGGAAGCCCAAGCCTGGGGCTGCCCCGAGGGTTCTCTGAAGGGCAGAGCTGAAGGGAGGGAGTCCCCGAGACCCCCTCCTGACTGCCCACCCCACCCTCCCAGAGGAGGAGCTCAACTTCCTGATGGGCATTGCCCTGGACAAGATCGCCTCCGTCCCCTTCTCCTACATGCTGGACAAGTTTCGCTGGAAGGTCTTTGATGGCACCATCAAGAGTGACTTGTACAACCAGGAGTGGTGGGACTTCAGGTGGGGAAGGCGGAACCCCTGCGGCCCCCTGGTGTGGGTAGGGCTTCTCAAGGGCATGGCCTGCTGCCGGAAGGGCTGCTGTCTCTCCTCAGAGGGTAGCTTTGAGCATGCTAGTGGCACAGGCCGGGGAAGCCCATGGGCAGGATTGGCTGTCAGGACAAAAGCATCCCTGCTGAAACGAGTAGAGCCAGGGCAGACAACCAGGAAGCTCCTCTTGAATCTGGCACCTGCTTGGGACAGGCTTCTCAGCCTCTCTGCGGGTCCTGGTGGTGGCCGCACCTGCTCCCGAAGTGGCTGGGAAGCTCACACAATGATTGCAACTGAGCTCCTCCAGACACTAACCACCAGGCAGGCCCTCCTGCTCCTTCCCTCCCTCCCCACTGCCAGAGGGACCAACAGAAGGGGGAGGGGAGGGGACCTGAACTCTTTCACTCCCCAGGAAAGCATCCCCGTGGAGAGAGACAGGCCCCCTCTCCTGCTGGCCTGGACCACACGCACACCCGCCTCTGGCTTAACCTCCCCAGATGAGTCCGCGGTCAGAACGGGCCGTGAAAGGAGCCCACTGGTGGTTGGGCAGCACCACTGTTGAGTCAAGCACCCCAAGTTGCAGCCTATCATGAACTCTGGCCATTTGACTGGGTGGTAAATGGTCCTGATGAGGGCTTCTCTAGCTCCTGACTGATGGCCTGAAGTCTGCTGGCTGCAGCGTGGTTTGCGCTGCCATGAAGGCCCTGCTACCTCTGCACCAGGACCTTACGTCTATTCGAGCCTTTACAACTACCCACGGGCATTCACCGAGAAAACATGGCCGGCCTGTCACACAAAGGCCTTTCTCCTGTGGGGGGGCCTGCACTCCCCCCATCGCCACACCCAACTGTGGGACCAGGTCTCCCTGGGAGGATTGATGGAGTCTTGACCATGTGCCCCTCCAAAGGCATGCCCTACCTGCTAACCGAGATGCCCGCAGGGGCCCTCGTCCTTCCTCTGTTGACCATGCCCCCAACTCCCGGACAATGGAGACCAGGCTGAAGGGTGGGGGCACCTCTCTGAACCTTCACAAGGCCCTGAAGAGCACCCCACTCTCTGTTGAGCCCAGGGGATGATTTAGAGGCACCAGGGAACCAGTCGTGAAACAACTAGACTTTGTCTCATCCCAAGATGGGTCATTTATCCCGATTTTACAGACAGTATTTTACAGCTTTCCCACAGTCACACAGCTCAGAGGAGCCAAATTAGACCTGAACTTGAAAGCTACTGGTGCCAGTGGCTAGTTCTGTGTCCTGCAGAGGACATTGGGTTCTCTGCACCAATGTGACATCTATAACTCCAAGATGGCAGGAAACGTTCTGGAGCGAGTGCCCCTCTCATATTTCTCAACTTCCCCTACCTCCCTCCTTAGCTGGCACCCTGAGCAGAATTCTCTAACCTTGGTCTTCACCTCTGTATAATGGGGCTAAGAGTAGTGCCATGACACATTGATTCTGTTTGATTCTTGGCTCGTGCTACATGAAGTGACCATGTGGACTTTCTACAAATGTCCAGAATTCCATCAGCAGGATGAGCTTCTACTTATCAAGGATCCCTAATCAGCAGGGAACTTAAATAGCTCACCCCCTCCTGGGTTCCCAGAGACCAGGACAGCCTGGGAAGAACTCAGCACAGTTCCTGCTCAGTCGATGCTGTTCTTTTATTCTGACTCCCAGCCCCCATGTTTTCAACGCATTTATTAAACACGAATGCACTGTCTTCCGCCCGCCAGGTTGTTATGATGACTGCAAGCACTTCTAAAGGAAAAGGCTCAAGAACACTTCTGTGCAGTCTATCAACCCCATCCCATTTTCTCTGCCAGGTTGAAGTACCAGGGCCTGTGCCCCCCTGTTCCTCGGTCAGAGGATGACTTTGATATGAGTGCCAAGTTCCACGTCTCTGCCAACATGCCCTACTTACGGTAAAGGTCTGGCCCCTGCCAGTAGAACCAGTTCTGGGAGTTGTGGGGGCCCCCCTGAACCCCCACCCACTCCTCCTGTCAGATTGTACAATTATTCTGAAGGACGGGCCCTGAGATCCCTTAGGTTTTTATACCAGAGCCTGTGTGTGGAAGGCAGAGCAAATGGGAATATTCTAAAATATCTCTGCAGTCCCTGAGAGAAAGACAGGAAAGATGGAGGCAAGGATTAGGGTAACTGTTGGTTCAGAAGGCGAATAAGGGAGGTCCTTGCTATATTCTAGAGCCAGCCCAAGGCAAGGCCTTGCAAAGGAGCCTCCACCGGGCTGTGACTGCTTACATGGGCCTTGTGGCTGTGTCATGTCAGAGCTGCCCAACTCCAAGAGGCTCAGGCCTTCCCACAGCTGACCTCACTCCCCAGCCTGCCCTCACATTCCTCTGCCCAGGTACTTCATCAGTGTTGTGCTGCAGTTCCAGTTCTTTCAAGCCCTGTGCAAGGCCTCAGGCCACCAGGTTCTGGAGTGAGTGCCCCGCCTCATATTTCTCAACTCCCCCTCCCTCCCTGCCTAGCTGGCACCCCAAGCAGAGTTCATTGTCTTTGTATTCTAGTAGAAGCTCTTCCTCAGGCCAGACTGAAGCCTCGCCTACATGAATTGAAGTCCATTTCCTCTTGTATAGGCCCTCCTGGGCAGAGACTCTGTTTAACTCCTCCTCCTTTCTCTCCTCTCTCTCTCCTCTCTCTTTCTCTCTCTCTCTCTCAATCTCTCTCTCTCTCACACACCACACACACAAACACACACACACACGCCTGTAAATCAAACCATCCGAAATGAAAAGGCAGTGCTAGAGTATCACCTCAACCTCCCGTCTTCCATCTGAATCCCCTCTTCTTCCCTTGCAAGGTGCCTGCCTATCCTCTCAGCAGTATTTGATGCAAATCGGGATACTCAACTCTCCCCCGCTTCTTGGAGGTGCCTATACCCATTTCCAGTCTGATTTGGTCACTGTCCCACCAACCTTTCGGTGTGCTCTGGACGGCTTTGACCCCTCCCACAAGTCTTCTCTCCAATCAGCCCATCCTTCCAGGACCGCCTCCTTGGAGTTGGTTTTTGGTCCTGAAGCCAACCTGGAGTGGGGGAGGCTGACCTGAACATGGAATGCTCTCCCTTGAGCACTCTTACAGGGCTTTCACATTAGTCGCTTCTAACTTTGCCGAGTGGGTGTTATTAACTGCATGACACCGTGGTGAACCTGAAAATGTCACCTCCTATCACTCTAGTACATCATCTAGCAAGTGGCAAAGTCATGCTTTGAACCCCAGACTGACTCCAGAACACACTCATTCGCTCTGCTGCTTCCATCCATCAAACAATACCGGTGAGCTCAGCAGGTGCACTGGTGGGTGGCGGCCAGCACTCGACCACCGCTGCAAGCCCGGCCCTGAAGCCTCATCCTCATCCTGCTGCCCATCTTCCCGAGGACCATTCCCTCACTAGTCAAGGTCATCTGGAGTTTTATTCCTGTCTCCAAGAGGATTCACAAATCCACATAATGGCACCCTCGACACATGTAATGAGCACATTTGTAATTCCATAACCACTAGGCCAGATGGGGTGGCAGGCCTGATCCCTTGGCTACACTCCCCAAGAGGGCTGCACCTGCCTGGCCATCATCTTCCTGGTCTATTTGTTTTTCCACCCTTTCACATCACAGGGGTTTATTCTAGTCAACTGCCCAGGTTTGAGCTTTCTGAACTTGTGTTACATAAGAGGCTGCCCATTGCATTCTAGAAACATTTACATGCACGTGCTGACCAGCCTGCGCTGCATCCAGCGGGCGGAGATGGGCTGCTTGCTAAGCCAATAACCAAAATACAAGAAAGGAGCAGTATAGTAGGAAAGAACTTCGGTGAGCATGCCAAGAGGGTGAGGAGGTCATGCCAGGGAACCACAGAGGGATCCCTGTCCCCAAACACAAGAGTGCATCAGTTTTCCTTACATCAACTCATTTTAGCTCAGCCTTCACCATCACGCGATTGATGGGACATTCTCCTTCATTCCCCCCACTTCGCTCCCCTGCTCCACCCAGGGACACAAGACCCCCAGGGTCTGATGTTGCCGGTCATCACTGGTCATTGCTCACAGGTCCTCATGCACCATTGTCTGGACCACTGGTCAGAGAAGACCCTGAGTTATAGCCTTATGACACCATTTTCTGGGTAGGCGGGAAGGGAGAAGTCGCCGAGAGAGGGGCGTGCCATGAGTTTTGGGGGAGGTCAGATGACAGCAGGGTAGATTGGGTAAGAGAGAAGAGGGGGAGACTTAGAAAGCTGTAAGAGAGAAAGAAGGACAAGACTCTCGGCTGTTCTTTTGTGTAATTGTCTTAGAACCTGATTTTGCTTCATTTGATTCATCTTCTTAAAGGCGATTGCCCTGGCCAGCCTCGGCACTGGTTCCCTTGGGAATGCAGGGTTGAAGGGAACTTGGTTCAAGTTCCAAAGACTCATCTCGCTTCACCCGCCAGCTGTGATGGGCCCAACTTCTCCAGGGGACACATTGTGCCACCCTGGAGTTGAAGTTCACCCACTGCCACATTTGCAGGTCTCATGTGCCGCCCCCATGGGCTGTCAGTTGGGCTTTATTCAAATACCTATCAGGTCCAGGCCACACACACACACACACACACACACACACACACACAGTCTTTTTCCCAAGACCCGATGTCTGATAAAATCTTATCTAAAGTCTGTTGTGATTTTTCTTTTAATTGTGATGACTTTTCTCTCCCATTTCTCTAGGAGCTTGACTACATTTCCTCCCCAGTAGTTTCCAGCAAGGATCCACTGACCTTCAGTTTCCCCACCTCATTCTTTCCCAGGCTTATTAAGCCATGTGTCTGTCTTTGCCCTCTTTTGCCTCCATCATACAACTTAATCCTCACCACAAAGGAAGGCGGGTACTAATGTGGCCCATTTTACTGATGAGGAAAACAGAGGCAAAGTGAGGTTAACGTGATAGCCTGAGGTTATACAGCCTCTAAAAAGGCTGGAACTTGGGCCCCCACTCCGCTGACTTCTGGGCCTTAGGTCAGGGAAAGAGGTTGAGAAGGATTGACACGTACCCATTGCTGCTTCCATCAGGGGCCCAGGGGGAGAGAAATCCGGAACCCCAGCTCCACATACTCTGTCCCACATGAGTATGAGGGCCAGCTGGAAGGCTCAGGCACCAGCCAGCAAGGAATGGGTGTGCCTTGAGACACAGCTGGCATCTGGGCAGAGCTGCAGAGAGTGCACCATGCAGACCCCTTCGTCATCTCTCTAATCCTTCCAAACATTCCCCGAGAGACCAGGAAGGGCAGAAGCGCTGTCTCCCCACGGAGGCTGAGTAGCTCACAGGAGCCCTTGTGAGCCCTGTTTGAGTCTAGGAGAATCATCAGCATCACAGACGCGGTAGTAATAATATAATCATCTTCAACATAGTCCTAATTAGCAGCTAACACGATTGCTTGCCTACTATCCTCCTGGCATTGTGTTTATTTAATCGTCACAACAACCCTAGGATGTAGGTTCTGTTATCATTTTATGGATCAAACACTGAGGCTCAGAAAGCTTAAGTCACTTGCCCCAAGTCCCACAGCTACCAGGTGAGAGGATTCAGACCCAGGTTGGTCTTATTTGAGAGCTCAGGATCTGACCCATTGAAGCTCTGTGGGAAGAGGGGCTAGTAAAGCCCTGGGACCAGGGCTGGGCATGCTGAGAAGTCCTGGCAGCTTCCACTGCTGTCCCAGACGGCCTCACAGCTGTACCCCCTCTCAGGGATATCCTAAAGCTGGGCTCAAGCAAGCCCTGGCCAGAGGTCCTACGGAGGATAACTGGGCACACAAAGATGTCTGCAGAGGCTCAGCCCCTGCTGAACTGGCTGGTTGCCGAGAATGTGCGGCAGGGCGACATCCTGGGCTGGCCAGAATTTAGCTGCTCCTTTGAAGGTTTGCTCATCTGACCCTGGCCCCAGTTCTGCTCCAGCCCTGAATACAACATTATCTTGGCCCTAGTCCAGCCACTTTCCCAACCCAACCTCACCCTCTATGACCTGGTTCAGCATAGCTGCTCCATGACCCTGAAAGTACCTGATGCCGCGTTGGCTGAGGCCATAGCCTATGCCCCAACCACTGGCTCTGAAGTTTCCTTGTGCACTGTCCATCTGGACTGCTGGGCCGGCATTTGAGCAAGAGTTGACCCCGTGCCTCCTGACCCTTGCCTGGAGGCATTGCTGGGGTATATCATCCTACCTGTGCCCATCTCCTCCTTCTCTGCCTTCTACTCCTCTTTCCCACCCTCCTTCCAGGGTAATAGCCTCAGCTGTGGCTTGGAAGGGAGATGCCTGAGGTTGAGTGGCAGTAAGATCCTCTCTGATCACCATAGGGCACCTCAGGGCCTGCTCCCTAGTTCACCTGCTCTATAAGATGCCCATGTCTTCTACAGAAAGAACTACAGACACGGTGGCCTTCTTGAGTCTGGAGCTGGACGCTGACAAGGCCGTCGTCGGGGAGTGGGTGTTGCTGGTCCTGAGCATCGTCATGTTCCTGGTGGTCATCACGCTGGCCTTCCGACTGCACACCCAGGAAAAGTCTTTGCTGCTTCAGCACAGAGCAGCAACGCGAGTTCGAACCCCAGTGCACCTCAGACACCCCGAAGGCCTACTTCCTAGGCATAGCCAGGGAGCCTCCCCAGGTTATCAGAAGACAGTGGGTCCTGCTGGGTGTCTGCCTCATCCTGATGCTGTTCTCAATCAGCCTGACCATTCAGATTTTCACACCGCACCACAGGATGAGAACCGTGGATGAGAACTGAGTGGTGGCGCTGGAAATAGTTCCCAGTGCAACTGGTGAGACTGAGGAGCAGGAGGTGGGTGGCCAAGCCAGAGAGGGCTGGGGCAGGGGGCGGGGGTGCGGCCTGCATGCATGGGGCCCAACTCCATTGGGTGTAGCTCTGGCAGATCTGGGGACATGGGGGAGGGCTGCAATTGTGTGTTTTCGAACTTATATATGTGAGCTTATATGCATAAGTGACCAACTGTGAGACTCCATGTATGCCTTGGTCCTGGTCAATCTCCTTCCTCTTAGGGTTCGTGAACTATGGCTTTACTGACCCAGTAGATGTGTCCATTCCAGACTAGTCCACCCCCAGCCCGGCCCACCCTGTTTATACCCAAAACGGGTTCTTCACATAGCCTTGTTTTCTTCAGGAGCCCAGCTGTGGGGCTGGGCCGGGACAGCAGTGCCCACAGAGTGTCTGCACTGATTAGAAATAGGACACTGCTCCAGTCCTTCTATAAATGTTTTCAGGTTGAACCAGACATTCCTTTACAGAGCATTGGTGCCCAGGTCACAAGCTCTGTGCTCTGTGCACTGGCCGGAACATCTTTCACTGATCATCTGAGCTGCCCTGGGTTGGGATGCATAATCCAATGTCTAAACGCTGCCTGTCAGCTGCCTGGTACGCAAGTAGCCTCACGAAACTCTCCATGGCCTTCCTTGCCCCATTCCGAGTCCTCCCCAATGGAGACAGTGGGTAGCTGGGCATCGAGCCAGGCTTGATTAATGATTGACTTCTTTAATATTTAAACACAGCTCATCTCCAGCCACTTGGCTCCAGGGATGGCCTTGTTCAGTACATGCACCTGCTGCCAGGGCCGTCGCCCTGGGGACTGAGCACGGGGGCAGCCAACACCTTTCCGGGCGGATGGGGGAGGGGATCACAAGGACAGGAGCTGAGGGAGGACATTTGGGAAATGAGCACTCTAGGTGCAAGCCTGGAGAGAGAGAGGAAAGCTTCTAATCCTGCCTCCTTCTAGCCCTTCTTTCCAGCCTGGACCCACCTGCTCTGGGAAGGCTACACCCAATAAATGGGACTCGCCCTTCAGTTCAAACTCATGTACCGGGGGCTCCTGGGGAGCCTGAGAACCCGTGCCTGTCAAGAGATTAGGGGAGCACTGAAGGGAAGTAGCAACACAAGCACTAACCACAGAGAGGGACGCTTAGGGTTGCCGTTGAGCTGGTAGATCTTAATCTCTAGATTAAGGATCTATGCCCAGAAGTCAGCAGTTTAGGGGACAGAGGTACTGGGTTAAGAACTCCATGGATCCCCAGGTTTAATGAGGACTTCCTAAGTTCTGGCTGAGCCCAATTACTTCCTACTCCCACCCCAGGCTCTACAGGTGTCCTTGTGTGATACACCCTGTCACTGCTCTTACTTCCTGTGCTGTGATGTCATCACTTATCTGTCTTTGATGCTCTATGACTAGCTGTGACGTCTGACAGGCTAGGACACCCATCAGGATGATGCCCCCCTTTAGCACCTGTAGTCAGCCTAGGCTGTGGCACACAGTGAGGACTTGGAAAATGTTTGAGTGACTGAATGAATGAGCATCCCACACCCACGTCTCCACTCAGAGCTCAGCACCCTGCGTGTGAGCCCGTGAGAAACAACTGCACCTTCCCTCCACAGCCAGCCTGCCCCACACAGGGGCAGCCAGGACAACTCTGCCTCCCGCAGGAGGCCACACTTGCAGCCCTCCCATCCCCCAGCCACAATGGTCAAGCAGGCCCCCCACCAGGCCTGGTGGCTGGCTCTTCATCACAAAGGCACACCCAGCCCAGGACTAGAAGCCCCTCTTGGAACACAACCTCCTTGTCCACCCTCCCTCCTCCACCGGCAGCTGTAAAGTATGTTTCACCAGAATGTCGCCTTCATGTCTAATTGCCCAAGAACATAGTTGTCCATCCATTAAATCTAGATTTTCAAAGTGGCATCTGAATTTGTCAATTCCCCTTTTCTGCAACCACAACGCAACTCATCCCCTTTGCACCACTGGTCCACCACTGGCCATTTGAATGCTTTCCCTTCAGGGTCTGGCTTAAAACTGATCACTGGACTCTGCAAAGCTCCAGGTTTACAGAGGCCCACTTCTCTCCAAGAAGTTTTTTTAAATAAACCTCACTCCATCCCCATCTTTTCTAGTGTATTCATTTTTGATTAATACTTTATCAGTGGTCACTTGCTAATAAGTGATTTCAACTATTCCCTCAGGCAAGTGTCTGTAAGTTAAGAGCTCTCAGGCCTCTGAAGAAAGCACCTTCATCTACATGTATATACCCCATTTGCTCAAGACCAGGTCCAGATGGATTTTCCACTCAGCTCAGCATGGGCCCTGGGGTTCGGTTGGAGGGCATTTGATAAGGGCAGGCCAGTGTCAGACCAGCTGTCAGACCTGGAAAGAACCCTCAGCCAAAGACCATCTGAGGCCCAGTAACACTGTCCTCTGTCCATCCGTCCCCGGCCTGAGAGATTCGACCTGGCAGCGTCCGGGACCACCCTTAGGTACCAGGAGATGGTCAGAGAGGAATTTGGACGGTGGAATAGAGAAAGCAGAAGCTCTTCAGAAACCCAGCCCCGTTGCAGGCGCAGGACTCCGGCCCAGCTCCGCCCTCTAGGACTCAGGGCTCCTCCCCTGCCCCGTCGGGTAAAGGAGAAGTTGCCCCCGCCCACGGACCCGGCCCCGCCGCCTCTGCGCGGCATCTTTCAGCACCGCGGCGCGGACAGCTCCCGGGCGGATGCGGGAGGCGGAGGTGCGCAGCCGTGCCCCGCCGCGAAAGCACGGAGGGTACGCGCGGGCGGGCGGGACGCTGAGCCCCGCGGCCCTCCCCCGGGGCGGCGTCCACCGCGAGCAGAATTCGGCTGAGCCGGAGGACAAGCGGAGACGCAGGCAACTGGGGCGCTGGTGGATCCGGGCAGGGGCCGAGACCGAAAGATGCCAGTCCGCCGGGGCCACGTTGCACCTCAAAACACTTACCTGGACACCATCATTCGCAAGTTCGAGGGCCAGAGTGAGTGTGTGCTTTGGGGTGGGAGAACGATCTGGAGTCCTGGTTGGGTGGCGGGAAGCACCCCTTTACTAACTTCCAATGGAGCAATGGGGTGGTGGGGTCGGGGAGTACCGGATGTTGAATGCGAAATCTTTCACTTCGGTGTCCCCCAAACACCTTCATCTCCAGTCGCGGCTCCCACTGAGCTCAAACGCCATGATCTCTTCTGGAGCACAAGTTGCAGAGCGCAGCCCCTGTCTCTTCCCAGTCTTTCCTGGGCGCCTCAAGCCCTCATTCCAAATTTTATCACCACTTGGCTTGCTCCTCCCTCCTGACCCTCCCCCCTTACTTCCTCCAGAGGTTCTCTTGACTCCCTCTTCTTAACCCCAAGACCACAGCCATCCAGATCTTTCTAGGACCTCTCCCCAGGCCTGACCTTTATCTGGTCCCATTCTTGCTCACTCTTCCTAACCCTTTTCACTGCCTCCAGGAAGCCTGGGCCTCCCTCCGGCTTGGAGGCCCCCATTACTACCCTGGGCTTACCTCAACTCCCAGTCCTGATTCCACTTCTCTCTTCACTGTCCTGCTTCCCCTCCCAACCACCACCTCATTACTCCCAGAAGCCCTGTGACTTTCCTCTCCACTCTGGCCTCTTGGGTCTTCCCACCCTCCCTGAGACCCTACCTGCTCCAGTCACTGCTCTGCAGCCTGGTCTAGATCACCTCGCACTGCTGCCGAGAGTTGTAGGGTCTTTCCCTCCCGCCCGCCCAATGCTGGCTGCCCTGGGCTTCCCACCTCCTGCTGTTCTCCCAGGTCGAAAGTTCCTGATCGCCAATGCTCAAATGGAGAACTGCGCCATTATTTACTGCAATGACGGCTTCTGTGAACTCTTCGGCTACTCCCGAATGGAGGTGATGCAGAGGCCTTGCACCTGTGACTTCCTCACAGGACCCAACACCCCACGCAGTGCTGTGTCCCGCCTGGCGCAGGCCCTGCTGGAAGCCCAGGAGTGCAAAGTGGACATCCTCTACTACCGCAAGGACGGTGAGGTACCCTGGGGCTCAGTTCTCTCATCTGAGAGGGAAGCAATGGGCAATGCCTTCCCGTATACTTTTCAGAGGCTGGGGACCAGGCTGAGCCACACACTGGTCCTTGCCTTGGGTGGGGCCTGCTGCTCCACCATCCCTCCCCCATGTCCCTGAGCTCCTAGCTATCCACTCTGTCACTGTCAGCCCCGGCTGTCAGGCAACTGGGACAGAAATGAACCTGTCCTCTCGTCTGCTCTAGGGATTAGGGGAAGAGTCACCTCCTCAAGGTCTGCATGGCCAGGCAAGACATAGGCGCTGCTGACTGGGAGCGAGGGATGGACTTGGCTCACTCAGTCCCTGCTCCTTGGGGAGATAGGTCTGGAGTTTGCTCGGATCTGGAGGCTCATCCAGTTTGGGCTGTACTGCTAGTCCAAGTTTACTGCAGGCAGAACAGAAACATAGGGCAGGGTTTGAGGCTAGAGTCCTGAAACCCTTCAAGACCCTTCCCCAGTATCTCTGCGCCTCCATTGGAAGGGAGGGAAGATATGGGTGGGAACCAGATCCTGAGAGTCCCTTTGAAATCACCTGGATCAGTGACCCTGCCCCTCCCCAGCCTGGCCTGCATCAAAATTACCTGGGGCAAGTTTTCCAAAACACACCTTCCCTAGAGAGAGGCTGACACAGAGGTGTGAGGTGACGCTCACACAGGTGTACTTGGAAAATTCTCCCTGGCAGTTCTGATCTTCTGCCAAGTTTAGGAACCACTGGCTTAAAAAAAAAAAAAATCCCTTCATTTCATGGATAAAGAAAGCAAGGACCACAAAAAAGAAGGGACTTACATAATATCCCACTTCTGGGGTTCAAGCTATGGCTGGCACCCATGTCTCTGGATTCTTTCTGCAAAGATATCTGTTCTGAGTCATCCCAAGAGAGGGGAAAAGACCCCAATTGCCTTCGTGCTCAGAATGGGAACTCTGGAGGAAGAAAGCCCCAGGCAAGGGTCCTCCCTGGACAGTGCAGGCCTGAGGGCATCTGGGTGCAGAGAAAGGACTGGCACCTCTGGATGAGGACCAAGGGCTGCTGAGAGCCTGTGCCCAGAGGCTTTGTGTGTGTACGTGTGTGTGTGTGTGTGTGTGTGTGTGTGTACAAGTGTAAATGGGAATGTGAGCCTGTCCGTGCATGCATGTGTGTGTTTAAGGACTTGTAGGATGCTGTGGGACAGGTCCTGACTGTCCCTCTGGCTGTCTCCTGTTGCTGCCACCCAAGGAAGTAGCAGGTAGAGAGTACAACGGGCAGGTAACAATTAGGGGAAAAAGAAGTACTGTATCTGGTTTAGTTTGATGGCACTGACAGGGTTAATGAAGTCAAGAGTATTTTTAAAGCTGTGACCTCACCTCCTCACATCACTGCAGAGAAAAGGTGACAGTCAGGAAAGTGAGAAGGGTCCCAGGAGGAACAGGATGGGACAGCAGAATATGAGGGGGCACAACAGGTCTTTCTCTGTCCCTCTCCTTGACCCCATACCTCTACCTGAAGCCCAGAGAGGTGAGAGCTGATCCCAGACTCCTAGGATTATCAGAACAGGGCTCTTGGGGTCTTCTTGGCACCCTGCATGTGCCTGGCAAAGGTCAAGGCCAGGCCTTTGTCCTCCAAGATCAGGACTCAGGTCTTCAGACCCTGCTCTATCAGAAGCAACCCTAGGGATCTCGTCTTAAAGGATGGCCATGAATGCATAGAAAATTAACCATATAACTCACGTCTCCAAATCTCAGTTTACCGCACCCCCACCCTCAGCCCTTCCATCTCCTGCTGTGCAAACCTTTGATCACCTGGACGACCTAAAATCCAAAAGAGAGTGCTTCCTGGCCTGCATTATTCAAAGGGAAGGATGGACTAATTTGCTAGGTTATGTTCACCTTTGGTTCTCTCTGACCATATGATTCTTTTTTATTTTTTAAATCATATCTGCATACATCTTATAATCCTGATGAGGGTCATTCTAATGTTGATGTCTTCCCTCCTTGGTCCCCTCCCCCTGGTCCCAGGAAGTTGAATTCTGCATGGAACTCTAGCCAGCTGATTTACCACCCTCTTTTCCTTGAAAGGGGTAATCCACTGAGAATTCTCTGAGCAAACTGGAATTTCTGGGACCTTGTGTCTCCACACTGTGCAGCTGCATAAAGTAGGACTCCAGGAGGCCAGGGCACTTGGAAAAACACACCATGAAACAGGACTCAGAGACCCCTAAGAAAGGCCTGCCGACCTCCCCCTGTCTTTACTAGGAAAAGTGCCAACCTAACAGAGAAGGAGGAATAGGGATGGTGGCAAGACTAGAACCAATCAGAGTCTGGAGGGAAGGGCTGGAGAGGGTTCAGATCTCTCCCACTTCTCCCCTGCCCCCACTGAACATCTGTAAAGGGCCTGGCTCTGCCTGCCTTTGCCAGGTCCTCTTCTCTGATGGCCCCACAGCAGAGTCCCCCTAATCCTCAAGCCAGGCTAGAAGAAGCCTGGGGCACCTCCAATCCTCCTCTCCAGGTGAGGAGGACAGAGCAAGCAAGCCCAGAGGTCAGAGGATGTGGTCTGCCCTCCCCTTCCCCTGCTTTCCCTAAATTCGCCTATGAATGCAGAAGCACCAAGCACGGAGGCTACATGAAGCAGTCACCTCTGAGTTGTAGCTTTCTGTAGCACCAGCTCCTCCTGAGAGGCTCACGACAGTCCTGAAAGGGGTGTGCAGAAAGAGATAGGAAGGGAGGAGGAGGTAATAGATGACATGGGGGCTTGCCAAAGAGGGGGCGAGGGCCAGAGGGGTGGGGGTCATAACTGATGAGGAACTGAAGGTAGGAGTGCAGCCAAGGGCAGAGAAGGGCAGAGTTCCAGCGGGCAGACACACCTGCTGCCCTTGGTCAGAGCGGTGGACATCAGAAGCTACCCGAGAGAGATGGGGCAAGGGCACCAGAATACAGCCACTTCTCATTACCCAGGCACAGTTTCTTGGGGGCCCTGAGCCATGGGTGAGCAAGGACAGCCTAGAAATAGGGAAAAGAATGTTCTGGATTCATTTAAATGCTTGGGGCTCTGTCTGCACATCCCCCACACAGCAAGCGTGAAGGCCAGGCATGGGAGCCTCTCACCACCCCTTCCAGCCCTCACCGCTGTTGTGTGCTGCTCTTCGGTCCACTCCCAGACTCAGTTTTCTAGAGACAGCCTCAGCGGTACGGGCTCTCAAAGACTGGGTTTCGGCAGCTCACACAGCATAGAGAGCCAGGAGAGCTGCCCCTCTGCCTGGCTCTGCCCTCCCCTGCCCAGCTCTGCCCTCCCCTGCCCCTACCAGGCCAGATCTCTGCAGTGTTAGGGAGTGAGGATATCATCGGGTCTGGGGGGCAGTATCTCAGACAGTTGGCCAAGGAGGCTCTCCGGCTATGTCTCAGGATCCAAGCCTCACATGCTCCAGGCTGGCAAGAGTGCCAGATGCTGGTCTGGGAGGCAGAGCCCACAGCACTGGGGGCCCAGGCATGGGGCCCAGAGACAGGGGAGGCCTCTCCCAGGTATGGATGCCTCCCCTGGGGCCCTGGGCAGCAGCTGGCAGATGGCTGCCTGGTGCCTGGGAGTCCAGGAATCTGATCCAGGAGATTCCTGCTCCCAGGGAGGAAGGTGGGAGGGAGGATAGGAAGGACCCAGCTGAGGTGAGCCCTAAATGAGGAGCTGGGAAAGGGTGATTCTAGTGGACCCCAGGGTCGCAAGACCCCTCTCACCTTTACATCTTCTTTTATTCAACCAACAAACAACAGCTGGGCAGGTGCTAGCTGTGGGCGAGTGAGACAAATCGAAAACTGCCTTCAGGAAGGACAGCTCTGCCTTCTGATGTGTGTGTCTTCCTGTGACCCCTGCCCCTTAGGATGTTTCCCTCAGTAGTTTGAGGGCCAGGGACCCACTGGGTACCATGGGAAGGGAGCTCATGGGGTACCCACCCAATGCTGGGCTCGGGGTGGCAGTTTTAGCTGGTTTTGTTCCACTGAACCTGTGACAGGAGACAGGGCAAGACCCTGGAGCAGAGAAAGAGAGAGAGAGAGAGAGAGAGAGAGAGAGAGA